>CM014091.1:275601-410900 GCA_004119915.2 Collichthys lucidus
AAAGGATGTTTCAGCAATAAAACACAACCTTGACTGGTTGATGTGAGCTAATCTGAAGAAACCTTAGATGGATATGTGCTTAAAATGCTGACTTGTCCTGTGTGTTAGAGACATCTATATTGAATAAAGTCAAAACTCGGCCTCCATCCAGCTGATGGTGGTTTTGCCTGCCTGAAGGCATAAACCTTGCAAAACAAGCCAGAAGTGGAGTCAGTAGCGTCCATTGTGCAGCCACACCTTTCTTCCAGGTTGTGAATATGAGTGAGCTGCATGCTTGAGAACTGATGGGGAGGTAATGATGTTATGACAACACTGTGTGTGGATCCCAAATCACATGATATCATTTTCAAGCCAAGCACAGACTGTACAGGAAGCTGTTCACAGTCTGCACTTCATCAGATAAGAGTTTGCAGTTCCTGCTTTGACAGCTCTGCAGACTGCACGCTAAAAAAGGTTCATCTGCTTTTATTTGAGGAGATTATTTAATCTGTTGCCACATTTGTGTACATAAATGCCATCATGTGTCACGCAGGTAGACAAAACCAATATTTAACAAGGTGGTTCATACACAACACAACCTAAAGTGACATCTGCACGTCATCGAGTTTCATCCACACTGAAATTCCGGCTCTAAAGTCGTCAGTCTGGTTTTGTAACAAAAAATAAGATGAGAATAGGAGCCAACACTGGGTCTCCATTTATTGCATTGCAAAAAGCACTTCAGAGAGCATTATTTAATGACTGTAGGCAGAAAAATGAACCCAGGAGCTCAAAGGAAACATGAAACTCTCCCACACTGAAGAATGTAAACTACAGCCTGGCTCCTTCACACTGAAATATGATATACATCAGCTATAGTGAGTCTAATAATCTACTGTCATTGATAGAACTAACTAACAATTAACAGCCTAACAGAGTTTCCCATTGTGCCAAAATCAAAAGTAAAAGTGCAGATTACTGGATCATATTCATTCATGCATGTGTGTGTTCATCACTTTAATGCTGCAGCAGGTCAAGGTGAGGATCATTTTAATTACTGTATATACTGCTTAAATATTAAACATTATCATTTAGTTGATTTTTATTTTACATTAATATTCTGAATCTACAAAGTTACAGAGAGAGGCACTAATATAGTTCAGTTCTAAAAATTATTTGTGGTTGTGTGTCTGACTGTGTGGGAGGAAGACATGTGGACATGAAATGTTGAGCCCATGACACCCGGAACAACAGCAGCCTCATGCATAACAATGACATGTATGAATAAAATGAATAAATATAATACAGGAACACAAATTAATACAAAGGTGCAGCGTTGCAGTGCTCTGTTTCACAATGGGAAACACTATTGCTTCACCTGTGTCTGCGTGGGTTCTCTCAGAGTTCTCTAGGTCATTGGTGATGTAGGTGTGAATGTGGATGACTGTTTGTTTCTGTTTGTCAGGCCTGTGATGAACTGATGCAGGGGGAACCCCTCCTCTCGTTTGTTATCCTGGTTTTCTGGAGTCAGATGTGACCTCATCTGGATAAGAACGTGAAGCTGGTGATACTGAGCTGCACCAGAGAGGCTGTGGCTTAGTCATGGTATGATTTATGAGTAAATGTACTTATTTACATTATTCTAACAACAGCAATAATCTACATGTGATAACATGAAAGAAAAGACAAAAAGCACTAATGCATGTGTGCAGAGAGAGTTTGTATCCAACAGATCAATTTAATAATTCTTGTTTCACAATACAAGTGTGCATCCCCACAAAGAAGAGCCAGACATGATCACAGACAGCCCGGCCCAGCTTCACTGTCAGTGACTGTGGCTGCATACAGTGATTCACTCGTGTACACGGGCTGTTGGACTTCCAACATAACATTTCTACTGAGAGCCACAAGAACACAGCAAATTAATTCCCAAACTGGAGAAAACAAAAACACTACCAAAACCTAAAAAATGATATACAATCATACAAACCAGAAAGATTAGAAAACTATACACGATTCAATGTGCTTGATGTATTTTCTGCATTACAAATCCGTCTCATGTAAATATAGATTGATTCAATGTTCGTTTCTCTACCAATTACTGTACTCAAATGTGCAGGTATTGAGAAACTGTCAAATAATGGTTCAGGGGTGGAGCCAGAAGTAAACACTGTGCTTCCGTTGTAAGACTTTAACCATAAAAGCAGAAAAGACACTAAATGAAAAACTCTTAATCAAACGGCAGAGGACACAAACCTCCTGAAAAACACACAGAAATGTGATGGTGCATAAAGGAAAAGCAGTGATAGACTGGAAACACTACAACTGCATATCAGTCTTAAAACATAATTGCATATCACACTTTACCAAGAGCTACTTAAATACTTTCTTTACACGTTCTTAAATGTATATATAATATACAAACCCCCGAATCAGTCGACTAATCCTGTCACGTCAAGGAAATTATTGCAGGCAGAAAAAATAATTTAAGATATATTAAGTTGCTAGTTCAGAGTGACAAACTAGAAAACAGAACAAAAATCTCTTTAACTAGCAAGATTGTTGCACAAATTGCATCATGTAACATAGACAGCACCTGTCTGAACTTTTAAAACAAGCAGCAAAAACACTAGTAAATAGCCAACACTGTTACAGATTTCAAACTAACTGAGGCCAGTCGGGACGGTTGTGTAATCAGGAAGCAGTTGCCTAGTCAGAGCTGAGGATGGAGCTCCTCCACAGTTCTCAAAAGACAAATAAATAAAAGGTGTTCGTCGAGTCCTTTTCATTGATAGGAGATGAGAGAGCACATGCAGCTGCTTCAGATAAAGTATGGAAACACCAGGACGTACAAGTAGCACAGGTAGTGGATGCATTTACATCCACTACCTGCATACAGAGTCAGACCGTCTAAACAGCAAGGATTTTATTCAAGACTGGATTCTAGCTATAATCAAAGAAATACACCAGCCTGATGCTTCATCTGTTCAGTGAGGGCTTTTCTTTCTTTCCTTCCTTTCAGTTTCTCTCTGAAGACTGAAGAGGTAGTTCACATTGTAAAAGGGATGTGGATGCTGATTTGAAACCAGTTTCTAATTGTAACACAAAGATCATGAACATTATTTCAAATGATGAAAATAATATGACAGGAAGTCAAAGAAGTAGCATATATTATGTCTCACTAAAGAAAAACAAACAAGACTTTCAATTCTTTTTTCAACATTAGTTGGCTTTCCATGGCATAGACATGCCATCAGTGGGGTGAGCCTTCCCTCCGTTCAGACTCCCAGACTCTCAAACAGCATCAGTTCATTCATGTGATCTGACTTTTTATTACATTTTCACAAATCTCTCTCTGTCTTTCCAGAGTAGGTGTTGTTATGAGGACATAGTAGAAGTGAAGGTCTGGGGGGGGGGGGGGGCTGATGGATCTGGCCCACCAGACATGAAGTGAGGTCCCAGGATAGTTAGCAGGCCAGTTAGCTGCTGTCTCTGGTGGAGGTTTCAGAGACCAGGAAGTAGGGGCTGTGGGGCTAAGACGGGGTTAAAGCTGGAAACCCTCCATCGGTCCTTCCTGTTGCTGGAAGATGAACTGACCCTGACTCTGGTCCACCTGTGGAGCCAGGCTGGCATCCTCCTCCTCCACGCCGAAGTAGTGTTCTATCAGGTCAAAGGCCTTCTGGTAGATCTCTTGGTTCTCGTGGCTCTGCAGGAACTCAATCTTGTCCAGGCCTGAAGGGAGAGCATATAAGGTGACACTGCTCATTTCAGAGCTGTCTGAGCTGCCTGTTTAAAATAGCATTAAAAAGACATGTACTGCTAATGATTAACTAACATTTGTGTGGACAGAGCTGCACCAGCTCTTCACAAATCTGTCACTACGTTTGTGTGAAGTTGTTTTGTAAGTTTGTTTCAAAGTGCTGAGCTGGATGGTGGATCGAAGTGACGTCTTTAAGGTGTTGAAAGGTTACTGAACACCAGCGGCAGCAGAGATTACCTGCTCATCAGTGATCCTCATATTCTGCTGACATATACATCAATAGGCTGTCAATTACTTTCACTGTGTTGCTGTAATTAAGCCTTTATGGGTACTTCTATAATGTAATATGCATTGTGCTGTGTAATCTGCTTCACTAATATTTGTAATTGTAGGCCTACAACTGGAATTATTCAGATCTTTCATCTGCATGTTTGTAGTTTAGAGCGACACATAGAAGGGCTGCCTGCTGTGTGTGGGGCTCTGTGCCACAAGGCAATGGAAAGAAAACACACTGCAGACCAATGAAAACCGTAAAGCACTGTAGGATGCACAGGCCTGGTGAGGGAACCACACAGAGAATATCTCGACCGAAGTTTCAGAGACACAAACAGAATGGAAGCAGCTTAGACCCTGGAGTTTGTATTCTACATGTAGTTAGGGGTGGGCGATATATCGAATATACTCGATATATCGCAGCTTTTTGGAGTTTTGCCTGTGTCACTCACTCCTGCTGCTCCTCACAGCACGCAGCAAACTTCCCCGCCCACCCAGAAAAATCCCCTGCGCGCATGCGTACTTTTTGTATCAAGTGAGGAGAGACAGGCCCACTCACAGCAGTGCCGTACGCGCCGCGATACGGCTGTGCCGCGGTCACCGGACCAGATAGCTGCCCGTCTAGTCAATGAGAGCACTCACACAGGGCGCGCCGCAGAGCATCTCTCCGCGCCACGGCGCCAGCATTTCTATTTTTGACGCGAGCCGCTGCTAAACCTCGTAAATTTCAACAGAGCACTGCGCACCAGACAGGAAATCCGACACAGAATCAACATAATAAAATTCCGCCCCCTTTCAAAATAAAACACAATTATCACAACTTCACATCAACGTTACGTCATGACCGGTGGCACCAGGTGAGCTGTCAATCAAAAATCCCCCCTACTGCTCGCTGGGCGCTTCTCACGGGGGCTACCCATCACTCCACTATCTCTCTCCAAAAATTGCATGTCTATGCCTTGTACTGCATGTGTGTGTATCTGGGTTAAAATGCATGTAAAAAAAAAAAAAAAAAGAGTGTAAAAAGAATTTCCCCGTTCGTGGGATTAATAAAGTATATAAAAAAAGAAAAAAAAACAATTTATGACACAACACATGCTTTTTATAATCTCTTCCATGTCGGAGAAGCAAAGTCAGCTGTTTGTTGTTGTTTTCTTTATAGACAGTTTATCGCGGGTCTTGCGTAATTTTATTGTGATTTTCCACTTTTTGCATGCAAATTAACAAAAACTCTAACGGAAGGGTCTACTTGAATCATCATACTATTGTTATTTTTTGCATCAACATTCATTATGATTCACAGGAGAAATAAAAATAGAGATATATATTGTGTATCGCGATATAGCTTAAAAATGTCGAGATATTGGTTATAGGCCATACAGTCCCTGACAAAAGTCTTGTCACTTATCCATTTTGTAGAAACAACAGCTTATAATGTGACTTTTAATTAATCCATTGGTTTTAGAAATGGCTCATATGAAAGCTAAAACCCTCCCAAATTATGTTTAATGTACTAAAATAATTTTGCTTCACAGAAGAAAGATTGATTATTCAATGAACACAGAAAGGTCAGATTTTGGCAAGACAAAAGTTTTGTTGCCTACAGAGAATAATGCGAAAAATTGAACAAATAATTTACTTTAAATACAAAAATATGTTGCATAACATCAGTGAATTAAGTAGTGGTGCTGTGAGATCCATATTTAATATCTTGTATGACTTCCATGAGCTTGAAGGACTGCATCCATGCGGTTCAGCAATGATTCATACAATTTATTGATGAAGTCATCAGGAATAGCAAAGAAAGCAGTCTTACATGCCTCCCAGAGTTCATCAAGATTCTTTGGCTTCGTCTTCCATGCTTCCTCTTTCATTGTACCCCAGACATGCTCAATGATGTTCATGTCTGGTGACTGGGCTGGCCGGTCCTGAAGCACCTCGATCTTCTTCGCCTTGAGGAACTTTGATAGTGAGATGGAAGTATGTGATGGAGCACCATCCTGCTGCAAAATTTGATCCCTTTTATGGTTGGGAATGTAAGAGGTAGCTAATACTTCTTGATATTTTAGGCTATTGATATTGCCTACCACCCTGCAAATCTCTCACAAACCCCCATGATTTTTCCGCCACAAACTTAACTGTTTTCTTGGGAAATCTCGGGTCCATGCGGGCTCTACTAAGTCTCCTGCAATATTTGCGGTGGCTGTGATGTAATTAAACTGAAGATTCATCTAAAAAAATCCACCTTCTGCCACTTTTCCAGTGCCCATCCTTTAAGCAGGCTGTGGGCCTTGGCAAATGCCACACGTATTTTTAATTGCCTTTTGTTTAGTGCTGGTTTCTGGGCACTGATTCGACCATGGAGGCCATTTCGTGACAGAATTCTACAAACTATTCTGGTTGACACAGGGACTTGAAGTGACCAGGCCTGGTGGAGCTCTGCCAGCCAACAAACGGTCCTCCCGAGCAGTTGTCTTGCGGGGTCTGCCAGACCTGGGCTTGTCAAAAACATCTCCAGTCTCAAATCTTTTTCTTATTCTTTGTACTTGACACTGAGACACATTGAAGGTGTCAGGCATCTCAGCAGTGGATCTGGTCTTCAGCCTCTTGATAATCAACGCTTTGGCCTCAGGGTGAATCTTAGGCATGTTGTCTGAGGTCAAGTTGCAGTTGATGTGAAGGTCTGATGTGCTGGGGTTCTTTTAATACACACCCACTAACTAACTGATCACTTATTGATCACAGGTGAGGCTGTAATCTAGGTTTAGGTGCATCATATGACAAGGCGACAAGACTTTTGTCTTTGCAAAAACTGACTCAGTGGGCTTTACCAAGCTGTGAACGTTAGAATGCCTTTCAGTTCAGTCATTTGGCACCAAAACATTATTTCAAAAGCTGTTGGGATTGAAATTAGCCATTTCTTGTTAAAAAAAATTTAATAAGAAATATATTTATGGGGCACTTAAGGTCAACTTGTACCCAAGCGACAAGACTTTTGTCAGGGACTGTATCGTGCAGCCCTACATGTAGTATTGTACACACATTCATACATCAATTTAAAGATGAAAACTATTTATTCAGGACAAAACCTGCTCACAGATGTGTTTCTTGAGGTGTCACAGTGTGTGTGATTGTTTTGTAAAGCATGTTAGTGTGATGTGTTGCGGAGCCGTACCATAAGCCTCCTCAATGAGAGCACAGTACGGGTTGATTCCTGTTCCATTTTTTTTGGCCTCCTGTTCTCCTAGTCTGAGGATGTTCTCCAAACCGTTCAGCGACACCTGCACGATTTTTGAGTCCATCACCGTCAGCAGGTCACACATGGGTTTGATGGCATTCAGAGACACCAGATACCTGTTCACATGAAGAGAAATGTTAATTCAATAAATTGGTTTCAATCTTTTTCTTTCTAACTGGAAACACAACCTGTTTCATTTCAGAACATCAGCGACAGGCAGATCAAACTATGTCTGGACTGTCAGTGTTCAGAACTGTCAGGGCTGTATTCCTATAAACCCTGATAGTGTTCCTCATTATTCAGGGGGGACTTGTTGATTTGTCAGTGTACTCTTACATCATGGAGAACCACAGTGTTTAAGTCTACTAATGCACCTTATCTGTGCAGGAGTGCCCCCTGAGGTGGCGTTCGTGATAGCCCACGCTGCCTCCTTCCTCGTACGGAACTCAGCCTTCTGAAGGATCTCAATAAGTACTGGGAAGATGTTGGCATCGATCACATTCTGAAATGAGGAAATGTTGTCAGCTACACAGACACAGAACAGGAGCCCTCTGAATGACACACAACACCGAGCTGAAGCAGCTTCACCTGAATCTGAGCTCGGTTTCCTGCTGTGATGTTGGACACTGTCCAGCACGCCTCCTTTTTGATGGACTCTTTGGGACTGCTGAGGAGGTGGAGTAAACATGGTAGTGCTGCGCAGTTCAAGATTACCTGAGATGACAAACATCCAAGCAGAAGTCAGATGGCACCGTTTACATTTTATACTGTGCATGATAAATGAGTGAACACATGAAGTGCCTCTACCTGAGTCTGGATGTCATCTCCTGTTACAATGTTGCCCACTGCGCGTAAAGCAGGAGAAACAACCTTATAGTCACTGTGCCTACAAAGAAACATAAAGAAACATTCTGAGATTATAGGAAAAGCTACTGATGGTGGTGACAAAATGATCTTTGAATTGGACCAAGCAGCCAGCTCTCCATGCAGTAAGAAAATGCCATTACAGTATGTTACACTGTTTTATGTGAGGGAATGCACATGAAGAGTACATGCTTATATATTGACTTGAATCACGATGATCTACCATTCCATTCTGAGGGACTTTGTCTGCAGGCAGGTTAACAGTCCATGTGGAGAGAAAAGATCAGCTGTCTACCAGCTAAGGAATCGTGGAGCAGGTATAGTGACATCAGAGTTTCTGATGATCAGGTTTCTAACTAGTAAGTCCTTGTTCACAGAGTATCCTCTTTCAGCTGCTGCTTGCCCATGTGACAGTGTGAACAAGCCTTTCAATAACTTCCACTGATTTGCATAATCTGCTTTATCACATGCAAATCTTCCTAGATATGCTTCAGTCACTTCTGTAGATCAACTTTAAATTTACATTTTTAAAATCCTCTTTGTGGTGTTGAACCATCTCATCAGGGAAAAAATGTGGATTTGCTCACAATCTGGCATTCAGAAGCAGCTGTAGGAGCTTTTCAGACTTGGATCAAGGGAACTCTTGTCTTACAGCAACAAATTTGTAGGAATGTGTCCAGCAATTTACAGTTAACTTTTTTTTTTCATGCCCAACAGTGTATTTTCAGTTCCGCAGACGCTTTGTCCATGTCAACCTGTTTTGGTAGCACATGCAGTGCGTTGTCAAGTACATGGAGCAAATAGAGGGGTGTGTTGATGCTCTCAAGAGGCCTCTTTATGAAGCATGAAACAAAGCTCAAAGGAATTGAAGCTCTTTTGCCTAAATGGATACCAATCAACTTTGAGTCCAGGTAATGCATCACCAACTCCTCTACACTCTCACTTAAGAAATGCGTTCCAATTTTGGCTTCAAGTTGAGTAACACTCCCTCTGCTCCCTGCCTGCCAGCGTCAGAATTTGGGCTGGGAGTTGATGAAATCAGTCATATGCGGCTTACTGCCTTGAACTTGTCCTTTGGCATCGCTTTTAACATAAGAAAAGCCTGTGTTGCCTCCAAATGTTTTCCAGTCCCAGTCCTTCCATTCCTTCAACTTACACCTCCTTAACATTCTGCCCTGCCTCACACACTTCTATGATTCAACGATAAATCATCTGAATGAACCATCATAATATATAATTAATAGTTATAATTTCTACTCTACTAAGTTTGCATAGAATCAGGCGCAAAATCTGATCATGCATAATGTGTACATTTGTGTACAACAGGTGGCCACTAATGCCAAACAGTGTGGCGTATCCAAAAGCCGAAATGACTGTAAGAATCCTCATCTTGTCGACCAGTTCTGTGCCAAGTTTCAGACGTGAAGGTTAAAAACTGTGACCTCAGGAGTTTGACAAAGAACAGGTGTCCCGTGCTCCTTTGGGAAATTTTTCTACATGGGAGTAGATGGGGCGGTGGGTGGGTCTCCCGCCAAAACTCTAAGTCTGACAGCTTTAGCAGTGATATCACTGTGACCCCATCGGATTTTCCTACATTTCTATCTATAAATGATTTCTGTAGAGTAGGGCTGTGCAATTAATCAAATTTTGATCACGATTTCAATTTTGTTGTCAAACGATCTAAAAAATTATATAATCAAGTTTAAACAATTTATTTTCTGAGAGACGCGCATACGCAATACATTCCATTTCATGCGGCCCCGCTGACTAACAGGATAGCCCATACTCCCTCACGCAGCTGAAGAGTAAGGAGGTGTGTCGTTTGGTGTTCAAAAACAGTGAGTGAGATTGAAAGCGAATGAGAAGAATCCGACGAGAAGCAGCAGCACATAATGTGCAAGATTTGCTACAAGGTAATAGCTGCTCCTCTTGGTAACACCACAAATTTATTTAACCATCTCAAACAAAAGCACAAAGTCACTCACGACGAATTAATAAAGAAACAAAAAGACAAAGCCAGTGCCACAACCAGCAAAACGTCAACGCAAACTCAGTCATCAATCACAGACACATTGTTTAATGCGACTCCTTATCCGACAAGTTTGGAGAGGCACAAGACATTAGGCTACATTTGTACATAGCCGGGTATGTTGAGAAACAAATATTTCCCTCCCTCTGTTTTCCAAAATAACATCGTGCACATAGCATCGTTTTCAAAAAAGTTTTTGTTCACATTAACCCGCATAAATACGCCATCATAACTACGGCAAGCCTATGGGCGGCTTGCTTCCATGATCATCGTTATAGCAAAAGGTAAACATTGGTTCACTTTTGGCGCACCAGCTGCCTAAAACTCAATTAGTTTTCAGAGGCGAATTCACCGTTTGTGTGTCAAAGATCGGTACAAACGAAGGGAAATGTCTAAGTTTTTTAAAATACCCATCTACATGTAAACGGGGCCTAACAGCTGCTAAAGATATGCAACCCATTAATACAGTCGAGGGTGAGGGCTTCAAGAAGATGCTTATTGCTTATTGATGCTTATGCTTATTATTATATTTATTTTGTTCTATAGAGAATTTGCTGAGCAGCTGGATCCATAGTTTATTTTGGATACATTTTTTTTCCTATGCCTTATTTTATGTTCCACAGAGTATATTTATTTTATTGATTAAATGCTTTACACATTGCAAAACAGCTGTAAAGTACATATTTGTAGCCAAAATGTATTTTCAATTTGAATATTTTGCATGAAAAATCAATAACAGTATTTTTTGAGATAGAGAGAAATGCTGAATAAATGCATTGTGAAACTCAAAATTAATCGTTTTCAATAATCGTGACCAATATTGACAAAAATATTTGGAATATTGATTTTTTCCAGAAGCAAGCAGCCCTTCTGTAGAGTGACATTTGTGGCCTTGAGCGCAGTTGCAATTTACTTTTTGACATTTTTTTTTCTCCCTCACCACTCTAGCAATGATAACACGCACTCAGCTCGCAAACAAAAACGCTTAGAAAAGTCATAGCCCACATCGCCCGGCCTTTTTATTTTTACCTTTGTACTGCGGGAGGAGTAGCGTGTCAAAAAAAAAGACATAAGGATAATAAGCGCTGAGAATAATAAGTGTGCTCTTTCAGGGACACTTAAAAAGAGTTAGTAATATTCAAGCAGCATACGTTTCTATCGTCTCTCATTTGGTTAGAATGTGGGGAGACTAGACCTGACATGGTTGATTTTTTTTTTCCACCAAAGGCTTAATCATTCAAAGACTTGATGCTCATGTTTGCTACTTTATGTTGACTCAAAAACAACTTCAATAAACTAAATAAAGGATGACTGATTATTTTAATCTTTTTCCATTCCTAAATTATCTAAATCTGAATCTGCTTGGCCTGTTCTTCCTCTAGTGAAATGACAGTTCTCCTATAATGTGGACCTGCCAGTTCCTTACATGAGCAGCTCCACTAGTCTGCGGCAGACCCCGGAGTCGATGACCGTCTGGATCTTTTCGTTGGGGCCATCAGAGAGATAGGACAGAGCCCAGCAAGCATCAGCCAGCACATCTGGATCACTGCTAAACAGAAGCCTGGACAGCACGCTGAGACAAGGAGACACCTGACACCAGACACAAGGAAAACAAAAACAGACGGACAGTTTAATGGCAGAGTAGGATGAAGAACTCAAGAAATAATGCAAAAAGACTCCAGTATTCGTTATAGTATTAGTTATGACATGTAGACTCACCTTGGCAAAATCTGGTGGTGGGTTCTTCCCTCGGCAGAGGTTGGACAGAGCCCACACTGCATTGCGAGTTGTAGTCAGACGGTTGGATTTAGCAAGTAGCCTGGACATGACAACACAGAATCCAGCTGTTATAAGAGAGTATTTGACACATTCTGACAGAGAGAGAAAGGACACTTACTGTTGTAGAGACGGCAGGATTCCACAGTTAAGCACATAGTCTCTGCACTCAGCATTATCTCCTGCTATGTTCCCCAGCGCCCACACCGCCTGAAACACAACACACAGTGTCCCAGTAAGAATGTGCTGCAATTGCAAAATACAAATAGCTCTAATGCAGATGGACAAGCAGAAATATTCACTTTTCCTCCACAACTCTGGAGTTAAACAAGGAAACGATACAAGGCAGAACTTCAATTTCATCTTTATTTTCCAGCGTAGCTGCACACCACCAAGGAGGAACCACTGTGGAAAGCTGGCTCAGTGAATGATATGCATGATGATCACAAGAAATAATAACAGAGGATAGCACCTATCCTCCACCCAAGTCCAACTTGTAAAGCAGGTAATTCATATGAAAAGAACACAAATAAAAGAGAGAAGAGAAAAAAAATAAATGGGCCTATGGTAAAATTAATTAATAATAATAATAATAATTAATATTATGATGCAATATGTGTCACAATGAATCACTGTCATGTTTATAATGTGCACACACCACAGGTTACACAGCTCATTTTAATAACTTTGTTTTATGTGTTGAATATAAAACATTAGCACCTGCTAACTGTGCCAATGTGCTTCCTGTGCAACTTGTTTGGGTTTTTGTAGTGTACCACCAGGCCTGAAAAGTTCTATGTTTCATATGGAAGGTTGTGGACTCACCTGTTCCTGGACGTCCTCGTACTCAGAGTTCAGCAGCTCAATGAAAATGGGAACAGCTCCTGTTTCTATCACTACCTTGGTGTGCAGGAAGGTACCTGAGGCGATGTTAGTTAGAGCCCAGGCTGCCTCAAACTGTTGAAAAGACAAACAAACATAAACCCACAGTCAGACATTAACCAAGCTAAGAACATCTTTGCCATGCTATCACTTACTTCATAATTCATTCTAGATAGATGAAGCAATATAGAACATTTTATGCTCTATACTTCTAACGTGACTTTTCAGAGAAATAAAAACATGAATTACTAAGACTGCTGCAAGTTATTCTTGGTAGGAACATTTAAGGTGAGAGCACATCACATGGTGAACACAAGACCGTGTTTAGTGACCAGAGTCTACGCTTACATTTATTTTAGGGTTAAAAAAAAGTTCTCTCTTCTCAAACATGTGCATAAGACCCAAGAAAAGTGACTTAACATCCCATTGCAAAACTCAAAAGAGTCTACATATATCTACATATATTTTTAGACAAATCTGCAGGTAACTCTATGAGCCTTATATTTGTTTATACAGTGAATGATGCACTTCTACTGACTGTATCATGAACACAACATACAGCATGTCATTCAGTTTTACTGCTAAGCTGCATATCAAATATGCTGCTCATCATAGGTTCAGTCATGCAGGTGCTGTGCTGTTCTTACCTGCAGTGTACAGTTTTCACTCCTCTTCAGGAACTCCACAAAACGGTTCACAACACCAGGAGTGGAAATGACCTCATCTATGGGCGGGTTTGGCTCTGCATAGAGGAACAGAACTCATCTCTCAATGAAGAGATTTTTTAAAACCTTTATTTAACCAGGAAATGTCCAATTGAGATTAAAAATCTCATTTTCGAGGGAGTGCTGGCATAATTATAATTTGAAACAAAGCACTATAGCCATGTCAGGTCCAATGTGATTTTCGCTGTGCATTCCTCAATGCAGCGAAAAAACTGTTGTGGTGCAGAACGAGTCATTGGTAATAACAGGTTTGAGAGAGCTGTGCTGCTGCTGTCACTTTGTTTGTGACAGGGCCATGAGAGTCAAGTGTTTCCATTTAACACCTCGCTAAACAGTGTCCAGTTCATTCCCAGAATGCAACACCCACCTTTGGAGAGTAATTTCCTAAATTTCTGTGTAGCAATTAGCTGCTGGTCTGGGTCTTCAGAGAAGATCATCTGTATCATATCTTGAGTTATGACCCCATCCTGCACAAACGTCAACATTAGATACATTATTATTATTATTATTATTATTATTATTATATCATGTTCAGATTGTAGCCAATCACAAAAGGTTTGACACAGCAGTAAAGCCTCACTTACACCTGCCACAGGTACTGTGGAGCTGATGTCTGGATCCTGGATGGGATACTCGAGCATTGATTCATCACTTAAAGGAACATGTACATTTCTCCTCTTGAATAGCTGCAGGCACAGAGTGGAGGTCACATGATTAACATGTTGTTTACATTTATGGCACACTGGCTTAATGAAATGACACACCAGCACATATAAAAAAAGCTTCAAGAACAATGCACCAATTTAATGCTCTAAATAAAGAATCATCGACTTTCAGACACTTGATTTAATTTAAAGAAATACAGAACTGTTGAAAGAAATGTTGAAGCCGAGCAGTATTCTGCTGTGCTAAATTATACACACTGGACCTTTAGAATAAAGTCTGCAGTATTATAATGACCCAAAGGCCTGAGTTTCAAAACACCAGCAGTAAGCTGGAAGCCTACGTGGGCATTTAAGGGTGCAATAACAAAAGTGGTCGAGGGTGAGATGGTGTTTACCTGCTCCTCTCTCTTCTGTTTTCGGAGCTGGATTCCTTCCTCCTCTCTCCTCCTGCGCATCTCCTGAGGATTCAGTGCTTTGTTCTTATAGCTCTTCATCCTGTAGTTGTCTTTCCCCAGACTTGCCATTATGTCTAAAAAGTCAGGGTGAAGAACAGACAGTAAAGATCAAGATACATTCACTCATCAAATGAAAACATCACTAAATGATCCTCAACATTCAATGATGTTTTCATCTATGAGGAAAATATTAACATATAAAATAACATAAGAACAAACACACCTGAGTAAAGAGCATAATCTATTTTGCAGGCAGGTATACAGCAACTATTGAAAATGGCCTCAGCGGGGATATGAGTGCTGGACTTGTTCTACTGTTATTATGATATTATTACTACATATATTTGTCAGAAACCAGGTAGCAGAGCCTGTTCACATGAAGACTACCCGCTCTTACTAACACACTTTCAGCTCATCATACTGTCCGGGCTGCTAACTAGCTTCACGGCTAGCTAGCTAGCTGCGCCGTGTCGCGTATCTGTCACGTGTTTAGCTGCAGTGACGCAGCGGCAGCGTCAGTGACACGGTCCTGCAGCCCAGACTGACCGCTGACCGTGAACTTACCGTACCTGAAGCGCGTGCTGCTGTGCTGCGGCTGAAGCTCCAACCTCTGCTGCCTCTCTGACAAAATGGCGTTCCAGCCAAACTTTCCCAGGAAACACCTCGCGTCAACAACCCCGAGCCACTTCCGTCAGCTGGCCGGTAACGGCACGGAAGAGTCGCCCGGAGTCACACCGGACCCTTCAAAATAATACAGGGAGGCTGAGCCATCTTAGATATTTCTATATAGTGTATAGTTTTGTTTTTTAATCTCTGTAATTCTATTTAGTTTTTCTGTACTTTTCTGTTTGTACAGATCTTAGCTCGTGTTAAATTTAACTTTTATAACTACGTAAATGTAAAGTGTGGGGAATATGTTTCCATAAACACAGATGGTTAAAAAGATCCAAAAAGAGGAGCAACAGGCGCAGCAGTGGTGGTTCAGTCATCATATCACAATATTAAAAACAACATCTGACTATTTAAGCATATATGCAGGGAGCTATGTACAATATTACTGGCAATAAAATGGGTGGAGGACAGGGTGGACAGAGAAACATATGTAGTTATAAGTCATATGTAGTGATTCAGTTTCATCACTCTTGAGCATTAAAAACACAGCATATGATATGCAATACTGTTAAAAACATCCAGATTAGCACAGCAGGGGAGGGAATAATGTTCATGTGGATCCAGCTCATTTAGGGATACAAGGGAATGAAAAAGCAGATAAAATGCTAAGGAGACAGTAAAGAAAGAAGAGGTGGAAAGAAATTAAAATGATCAAAAGCAGAAGGAAAAAGTTTAATATGCAAAGAAATAATTAATCAATGGAAACAATATTGGAAAATTCAGGAAAAGGGGATACATTTATTTAAACTACAAGATGAAGTAAGAGAGGTGGGGTGTTGTGGAGGTAGCAGAGCAGAGCAGGTGACCATGAACAGACTAAGAATAGGGCACAGTAGATTGAATAGCACACTCAGTATATTAGGAAAACATTCAACTGGTCTATGTATCTGTGGGGAGAGAGAGACAGTGGAGCATGTGGAAGGGAGAGGGAAGAGATGATGGCAGGGTTGCGAAACACAGGAGCAGGGATGTGTAGAGAAGAAGGAAAATCATACTGGGATATCTTGTTTTAACTAGATTAATTAAAAGAATATAAAATAAGAAAAGAAAAGAGGAAAGAAGTAAAATCCAGAAGAGGGCACTATATGCAACCATAAGGATGCCGACTGCCGTTAAACATCAAAGAAGAAGAAGAAGCGGCTTTAAAGCTAAAGACGGGAAAGCAAAACACACACTGTGTGTTGTCTTCATGATATGAACTGTGAGTACATCTTTAATATATTGTTATGCTAACATTTCGTTAAACGGTGTGCTGTGTTAACATGCATGTGCATGTTTGTACAAACACAGACAGACAAACACTTCACTCATTTAGCAGAGAATCCCCCGAAACAAAGGAAGCTGCTACTCCAACACGAGCATATTTCAACAGATCCATATTCTCTAATACACTGCTAGTAGAAAACACTAGGTTCCCATTCCACACTTCTTTTAGGTGATGTGGAACTGAAGAGCTGCTATTCTAGAACACAGCTCTTTGTTATACAGATGTACATATTTCTAGTTGTCCGTGCAGTCTGTTGTGTCTCTTGTGCAGCTGCAGACACGTGGTAGTGTTAGCTGAAACAGGCTCATCGTTTGATTGCGGTTTTTTAAATTTATTTTATTTTTCACAGAAAGTTTGTAGTTTTGTATATTTACTTTTAATCTTTCAGTAGTTTTAGTTTTTTCATGTTGTGTCACCTTCATAATGTACATTGTGTGTGTGTGTGTGTGTGTGTGTGTGTGTGTGGAGGCTGCAGCCATGCTTACCTGTGAGATTTGTGGTGAGGAGAACCTGATGGAGGAGGACATGAAGACGCATCTCCTTCTCAGCCACCTGGAAAACAACATGCACTGCCCGCTCTGCTCTCTTTCTGGAGTGTCCTATGATGAACTCTGCTTCCACATCAGCTCTGCACACCCAGAGACACCGCACAAAGAGCACCATACACCTGTCATCACATCTACTTCAAGCCGCTCCGCTGGAACAAACACTGAACCCCAAACAGTCGCAAACGTCTTATCATCTCAATCCTGCATGACCGTGGGTAGGTGTAATACAGCCTCTGGTGTCGCCACACACTCAGTGCAACCTAAACAGAAGAACACGTTCAAAAGCGGGGCGTCATTTTCTGGAGTGAAACCTGAGCATAACAATGCCAAACAGAAGAGACTCTCTTCACCAACAGAAGGTGATTTTACTTTTTCAAATTTAATTTAACAATAACTAACTTTAAAATCAGCACTGACTCAAGTGTCTATATTCTTGCAGAGAAACTCTTCCCATGCCCCATGTGTGCAGCTGTTTCATCCTGCAGGAGCATGTTGAGTTGCATCTGCAGGAACAGATCTCAGCTGAATGTAACATTTCTGCCTCTGAGATGTGCATCTGTGCTGCCATGTACACAACACTATGTCCATGTACAAACACTATGACCAATCTGTATGGTCTAGTCTTAAAGTGTCTTGTGTGGAAAACAAGTTCCAACCCAGTCAGTGGAGAATGAAGAGTTAATTTATTTATTAAACCAAATGCACGTTTAGCCTGCGGTTCTCAACCTGAAAGTCTGGACCCTCAAGCAGGTCACAAAATTCTTGTTGGGTGTAAAATCATAAAGCATATTTTGGCAAGTAGTGCTAAATGAATGGCATGAAGCAGTTATCAGCTATGGAAGCCCTAAGTGGTCATGTATTCATACATTTCATGTTTTCAAGTTTTCTCATGATAACAAGTTTATTTTCTTAATATAACAAGACTTTGTCTCTGTAACAATCTATCTGGTCTTGTCCTGTCCTGTCTTACCATGGTCGAGCTGCAGAGGAGAGATACACGGGTTAACCCATTTTCAATTCCCACAGCACTGAAATGACATACAGAAGCTCTGGAATTGACTTTGAGACACAGTAGTCTTTTATTTAATCGTGTACTGAAACACACACTCTGGATTTCTTTCTAACCAAACTTCTCCTGCTAACCTGCTCTGTGTCTCTGCCACAAACACACACTGTCACTCCGCTCGTCTGTGCAACTCACTCACTCTCGCTTGACCACACACACCTTACACACACATCTTGCACACTGCTCTAACAAATAAAGTCATGTTTTCTAGAGAGCTTGAGAAAATGATCTTGTTATCGATTATCTCTTGGGATAACCACATTTGTTATCTCGATAACGACATAAATAACTTGATCATTTATCACAAGAAAATAGAGGAAATAAAATCTATGAACGCATGAGCGCTTAGAGCCTCTGTACTCAGCTATGTTAACGGTGTGTAGGAATTGACATCTAGTGGTGCATCTGTAGATATAAGTGGTTCATTCTAAAGTACAAAAACATGGAAAGAGTTCTGAATATTATGTTGTATAAACGGAGCCTCTTAAATCTGACACACTGGACCTCTTTTAATGTGTCAAAAACAGTCCACACTATGTATAGTTATTTCACTCAATTGAAATGCATTCATTAAAATAAGTTGTTGTTCTCTCTGTGAGCAAAGCAGTGTCCCTCCTGTCTCAGTTAGGTAGTTTTATGTGTTATATTGCAGTAATTCCTGAACAGTGTCCACTGACACTAATGTGATTATTCTGTTCAATTCTAATCGACATATATGAGTACAACATGTATCTTTATTCATGGTTGATTGTTTGTTTGTTCAGGGTCACCACTGGAGGTGTGTTCACCAGCCACAACATCACTGTCAGCTCGCAGTCTCTCAGGTGTGTCTCCTGCTCTTGCACAGAACTGTCATGCATAGAGCAACAAGAAGACACAACATGTCATCAGCTCACTGACAATACAGTGCTCCTCTGTACCAGAGACACTTTCTTTCTGCACTAGCAGTGTGTCTTGAGGTGTGTCAGTCCACCACTATTCAACAACTATTTGATGGCTTTCCCTGAAACATACATTTCTGGTCACTGGAGAATGAAAGCTCCTGACCTTTCATCTGTGAGGTTAGATAAAAAACACAAGCTTCACATTTGTTCTGTTCAGTGACCTGTCACAACAGGATTACCATGAAAGTTTGTTGTGACGTGTTCAGGATGAACTGTAATAACTTTGTCCACTTCACATCTGGTGGTTTTTCTACACTTACATGGCAGAAGAAAGATGAACAATGCAGAACAGAAAATGAGCCCTATGATTGAAATTTATGATGGAATCAGCAAGTCAGAGTCCAATTCTATGAAAGAGGAAGCAAGCAGTAGTTTTAGCAATGCATGCATGCTAAATACCGTGTCTCTTTGTAGATCCTCCTGTTAGAGAATAAATATTTGGGTCAAACATAACTAAACTTGACTATTAATGATGACACAGACTGGACCAGAGATACCATAAGACCATGGATTTCTGATCACCCTCATATGAAATAACTGGACTGATGTAGAGTTTCCAATCTGTTTTGTAGGAGAGAAGAGATTTGAGTGCCCAGTGTGCTCTGTGGTGTGCAGTGACAGCTTCTCTCTGCTGGAACACGTGGAGCTTCATTTAGACCATGGAGCAACTGTCAGCTCTGCTGGTGGGCATTTATTCATACCTCCCTGCTACATCATTCGTTCAGTTCCTTCTTTTGTGCTTTTGTCGTGCACCTCATCCATCTGATGAGGTGCACATTCCACTCTCACCTTCCTAAACCTTTGGTTTCCCTGTGCAGGGAGCCCTGGCTCAGACCTGAAGCTGGCCAGACAGCTTCAGCAAGAGGAGGAGCAGAGGAGGAGGCAGGAAGAGGCCCAGCATGAGAGAGTGGAGTTCAAAAAGCTGCAGGTCTGGATTTTATGCTCACTGGCCATATATTTCACTTATCCAAGAGCTAAAAAAAACTTCAGCAAACACACAGATAGCACATTAGCACATTCTGAAAAAGTTGGGACGCTGTTTAAAATGTAAATGGAACAAAATGCACAATCCTATTGGACATGTATTCAGTTACTACACTGAATACTCCAAAATTCTATCTATATGCACATGAGATATCAATTGTTGTTTGTCGTGTATATACGGGGAACCCTTTTCCCAGAAGTATCAAGGCATGTTCTGTGGCTGCTTTGAGAGACCGCTTGTACACTGGCTTTCAAAGACTAAACTATAGAATCAACGATAGATAGATAGATAGATAGATAGATAGATAGATAGATAGATAGATAGATAGATAGATAGATAGATAGATAGATAGATAGATAGATAGATAGATAGATAGATAGATAGATAGATAGATAGATAGATAGATAGATAGATAGATAGATAGATAGATAGATTGATTGATTGATTGATTGATTGATTATATCACCAAAATGGAGCCTAAGTTGAACACAGGAAACCATTAAGTACACATTTCTAACTGTTCTTAGACATTGTTGGTGTCATTTCCTTCAGGCTAAAGGGCCACCATTAGTGCTGAAAGCTACATCCAGGTTCCTTTCAGACGATGTCTTTTCTGGGACGACCTGCTTATTTGGCCAGCTCAGGAGATAGAGCAGGTTGTCCACTAATCTGGTGATCGGTGGTTCAATCCCTGGCTTCTCTGCATGTCAAAGTGATACTGTGAGATTTACTGTGAGCCAATAAACCTGACAGCAGAGTGACTCCAACCACAGTAAAGGTCCTGTTGGTAGTGTTGCACCACAGTAGGTAGATACTGATCGAGATATTTGGACATTTAGATTTCTGTTTTAATGCAACCATGTTTTTGTACATAGCAAATACTGGCTGCCTCTTTTCTATCTGTGATGATGCACTCAGATCCTCTGTACACCTGTCACTAATGTGCATTCTGGATCATTTCATCCTGGAAGTGTTATGTAAATGCA
The DNA here is from genome assembly GCA_004119915.2 of Collichthys lucidus. Classification (NCBI taxonomy): domain Eukaryota; kingdom Metazoa; phylum Chordata; class Actinopteri; family Sciaenidae; genus Collichthys; species Collichthys lucidus. Next base: position 296,716 of record CM014091.1, read on the forward strand.
CAAAGGACAGTTTTAGTCAACTTCAGCCATAAACCACAGATAAAGTGGAGCTGAAGTATTAATTTCAAAGTAATAAGTGTGTGTGTCTGTGTGTGTGTGCAGAGGCAGTTTGGTCTGGACAGCAGGGGGGGCTACAGCAGACAGATGGAGAGGACCATGGAGAGAGCTGTGTCCAGGGGCCTCATGGCCCCCACAGAGTTTCACTGTAAACGAGCTGAGATGATGGAGTCTCTGGCCTCAGGGGTTGATGATGGTAACACTAGAACACAAGGTATGTTTCTCTATGTCCTGCAACCTTGTCTCCTCCAAACTATATTTTTAGGCTGTATTCAAACCAAATGAGGTGTTGCTGTGAATCACTGCAGGGTAGTGCAGCGGCGTGTTGGTGTTTTCATGAACATAACTGCTCTGGAACAGCCTAAAAAATGAACTGTATTCAGTATTCTATATACAGATGAGACGGCTGCAGTCACATCAGAGACTACTACTCTACATACTAGGCACTGCACCTTTTTTTTATTTGATGTAAAGGGTAATGTATGGAGAACTGGTCATTGCTGTGAATTAATCTCTGACAGGATAAGATAACTTGTTACTATTAATCCCACACTGGTGAAATTCACTTGTTGCAGCAACTCACAATATATAAGGTGGATTAGAAAAATGTCTGTTTTCTCAGCTGGTAGAGTGGACTCCCCATGTATGAAAGGCTGAGTCCTTCCTGCAGAGACACGATTTTAACTCCGGCCTGTGGTCCGGGGATGTTTCCTTTGCTCTGTGTCATGCCCGTCTCTCTCTGCTGTCCTGTCTGTCTTTAGCTGTTCCGTCTCCTTTGCTCTCCTGTCCATTTTCACAGGTTGAAAGCCAAATTAGCAGCGAGTCTGAGTTCATGTTGAAAACACAAAAATCTCATGAGGAAAGTACATAAAACACAGAGCTATTGTAACTGGCAGCCAACTTCACAGTTCATGGCAACAGGACAAAAATGATGCAGGTCTGTTGGGATTTATTTTATTTTTAATTTGTGACAATGACCTACTAAATTAATTAATATTTAATAACTGCTTTCATAGCAACAGTCTGCTACACAGACATAACAGACCATAGAATGCCATAATCGATTTATAATAATAATAAGCACAATCATAACTATAACTATGAGCACTGGCCAAAGTGAACAATGTTAGTGGCATGGTGGCATTGCTTGTCACTTCCAGGATGCAGACTCTTCCAAGAGGGTCATGTTTTTTCACGTTCCAAGCATTGGGCAACTTCCTGTTCCAGTTTGTGCCTTTATCCTGGACCTGGGGCCTCATGTACAAAGCTTGCGTACGCACAAAAAAGTGGCGTACGTCTTTTCCACGCTCACGTTCAGATGTATCAGACGTTTGTGTGTGTGTGTGTGTGTGTGTGTGTGTGTGTGTGTGTGTGTGTGTGTGTGTGTGTGTGTGTGTGTGTGTGTGTGTGTGTGTGTGTGTGTGTGTGTGTGTGTGTGTGTGTGTGTGTGTGTGTGTGTGTGTCATTCCTTTATTATTTATTAATAATACATTATACATACATAACCATTAATATGTAATAATTCTTACTAAGTATTAACTCAAGGATGGGATGTTGCAATTCACAGTCTGTGCCACAGGAGTGTTTATGTGTTCATATTTGAAGGGAAGTGTTCTTTACTTTTACCTGTGCCTTTCTTTTAACATTCATCGTATTCTCCGCCTGCCCAGCCAACAGCAAAGTGTTCACAGTCAGATGAGCTTTATAGCTTCTATCTGTAACACTGATACAGCAGTCTCAACAACCTGCCTATGCTACTCCTGTTTCACTGGTTTTTTATATTTACTCTGCCATTTCCCAGTGGAGGGAAATTGTCTTACTGTTTTTGCATTGGTTGTACTAAAATGTCACAAGTAAGATGGCGTGGCGCGTGGTGCTCAACATATTTTTACTTCATCCTTTGCTGCATGACTGTGTCATGTCATTTCATCTCTTTCCCCTACCTTTCATGTCTCTCTACTGTCACTGATAAGTGAAGCAAAATGCCAAAAAAAATATTAGGAATGAGGTGGAAGTCCATACATTCATAATGTCATGGAAATTGTTGAGGATGCCTCAGAAAGAAACAAGTGTGACTTGTGTTACATAGTGTCATTAACTCTTGTGCAATCTCCAGCCTCTAAAATGGTAAATGGACTGTACTTATATATCTCCTTTCTAGTCTTCCGACCACTCAAAGCTCTTTTACACCACCTTCAGAAACAATTTGGGGTTCAGTGGGGTTACACTTCGACATGCAGACCGGAGGAGCCGGGGATCGAACCGCTGATCATCTGATTAGTGGACGACTATGAAGGTAGATTAGTGCCATATATCTGAAGAAGAGCAGACTATGATTTGCACTTGTAAAACCCGTAATTCGCAACTTGTGAACGCGGATCTCAGAGTTTGTAAGTGTAACTTCAGATCCACACATCTGCAAAAAGCAAACTGCAAGCATATTTCACAACTTGTGAAAGCGCATCTTCGAATTTGCACTTGTAACTTCAGATCTGCAAAGCTGCACAACATGATTTGCATGCGCAGGTTCCTATTTGCTCGCTCAGTTGCGTCATCCTTCTCACGTGAATTTTGGCACGATTCTCTCGGATGGATTTGAAGGAAACGATTTGCGCGCAGAGACCAGGAATGCCTGTTTTACCACTCTTGTCCAAAAGGTGGCAGTGTGGTTATTGGATAATATATCAATAAACGGCTCAGTTTTTTTTTTTTTTTTTTTTTTATTGCAATAAGACAGAGTATTACAATGACACGTGACAGGTAGAACAGAAATTGCTGATCATTACATCAAGATAAAGTCAGTAAAAAAAAAAAAAAAACAAGGGATAAAAAACATACATAGACATACAAGAGGAATATATCTTAAAGAACGTTTTTCTTATTATGTACAAGTTTAAGAGATTTGAGAAGAGAGGAAATTTCTAAAATAAAAATATCAAAGAGAGGTTGATTCTTTTGCCATTTCTGTTTATGAATGAAAAATTTGGCTTGTAGAACATAAAAGTTAACTAAAAATTCAAATGATGAATCTGTAGAGTTCTCATAATAAAAGAAGATGTCTTTGAGAGTGAAGACATAATGGCCCTGTTGTGCAAAAAGGTGAAAACTAAGGTCTATTAGAAATTTCTTAACAGTATCGCACTCAAAAAATAAATGTACAAGTGTTTCATCTTCCTTATTACAAAAAGAGCAATGTAAATCTAGGTCTATGTCAGTATATTTTGAAATATTAACATTTGTAGGGTAAATCTTGTGGAGAATCTTAAAATGGACTTAATAAACGGCTCAGTGGTGGTGGTGGGTGGCTGGCCATGACTCTTGGTCTACGACACGGCGCCATGAGAACATGGAGAGAAGTGTTCAACAACGTGTAAGTAACATTATGGTTTACACGTTGTTGAACACTTCTCTCCATGTTCTCGTGGCGCCGTGTGTCGCAGACCATGATTCATGGACAGCCGTTTATTGAGATAATCCCCGACTTTTGCATGGCCAATAACCACACTGCCACCTTTTGGACAAGAGTGGTAAAACAGGCATTCCTGGTCTCTGCGCGCAAATCGTTTCCTTCAAATCCATCCGAGAGAATCGTGCCAAAATTCACGTGAGAAGGATGACGCAACTGAGCGAGCAAATAGGAACCTGCGCATGCAAATCATGTTGTGCAGCTTTGCAGATCTGAAGTTACAAGTGCAAATTCGAAGATGCGCTTTCACAAGTTGTGAAATATGCTTGCAGTTTGCTTTTTGCAGATGTGTGGATCTGAAGTTACACTTACAAACTCTGAGATCCGCGTTCACAAGTTGCGAATTACGGGTTTTACAAGTGCAAATCATAGTCTGCTCTTCTTCAGATATATGGCACTAATCTACCTTCATAGACGACCCGCCCTGTGAGCCACAGCCGCCCCATTGTGTCTGAATGGATGAATGGGATATGTAGTCTAAAAGAGCTTTGAGTGGTTGGAAGACTAGAAAGGGGCTATGTATGTACAGTCCATTCCATTTCTTCCCCCTTATAAACTCCTTTGTTGTTTTGTCAGTGTGTTTTGGGTCATTATCTTGCCATCATGTGTTACATCATCAGTGAAGATCAATGGGCTCGCCCAGAAGAAGCCATGCAAGCCCAAGCCTTGACATTACCTCCTCGTGTTTCAGTTGAGTTTATATGCTTGGGATCATGAGCAGATCTTTTCTTTCTCCAAACTTTAGTCTTTCCATCATATTGATAAATGTTCATCTTTGTCTCATCAGTCCATAACACTTTCCCAGAGTCTTTGAGGCTTGTCTTTGTACTTTTTGGCAAATTCCAGCCTGGCCTTCCAATTCTTCTTGCTAATGAGTGCTTTACACCTTCTCGTGTAGCCTCCGTACTTTTGTCCATGAAGTCTTTTGTGAATAGTAGATTGTGATACCTTCACTCCTACCCTCTGGAGGTTGTTGCTAATGCCGCTAACAGTTGTTTTAGGGCAGGGGTGTCAAACTTGCGGCCCGTGGGCCAATTGCGGCCCACTGGACGATATTTTGTGGCCCCCTACTTGACATCAAAGTTTGATGTTAGTGCAGCCCAGTCGTTGCACGGGCCGAGCTCAGGGTTGCCAGATGGTGGGATTTACAATCTATTTAGCGGGCAACAATGGGTTTGGGCGGGTGGATAAAAATTGGGCTGGTTTCGGATCAGCTTAGCATGTTTTTGTAACCAAAACACTTTAGCACAGACATCACTGACACTGCGCAGCTCGCAATGTATGTCCCTGGTGTTAACGACAATTTTAAAGTGATCGAGAGTTGCTTACAGTGATTCCTAGTGATGCCCCCACTTTCCCTGAGCTTTCCAGGATGTTCAAGCAGACCATGTGCCTTTTTGGGAGCACATATCTGCGTGAAAAGCTCTTCTCCACCATGAACTTTAAGTCAAAATACAGGTCCAAAATTACTGATGAGCATCTTCAAGCCATGGCCCCCAGGTAAATTGAGTTTGACACCCCTGTTTTAGGGTCTTTCTTTAGAGCTCTCACAATGTTTCTGTTGTCCACTGCTGCTGTTTTCCTCAGTCTACCTGTTTGACATCTATTGCTTAGTACAGGAGTGGTCTCTTTTTTCTTCAGGACATTCCAAATGTTTGCAGTGGCTATGGCCTGTGTTTGTACAATGGTTCTGATCGACTTTCCATCACACCCCCATTTTTCACCCACATGGATTGCTGTCTGGTTTTCATGTTGGTTACATCTCTAACTATAAATGCACACGAAAAACCCACATCTGAAACTGAGTGTAGACATTCAGTGCTATTTATTGTTTGATTAATTAATGTAACAGGAGGTTCCTGGGCAACAAAACACACCTGTCAGTCACACGTTCCAATACTTTTGCTCCCATGAAAAATGGGTGGGTTCAATCAAAAGGTTCCATCTTCTACATTGTGTATTAGATCGAGATGTAAATACCTGGAAAGCTGAAATGTTGATCTTGTGTCTTATATTCATCTTTTGATGTCAAACCCAAATATTTCAGTCTACAGCAAAAAATAAAGGAATTGCCCTTTCTGTTCCAATACTTCATGCCTTGCCCCAGCACCACTGGGTTCCCTGTCACCACACTGGACTGTAAGGCGGCTTTGGCTTGCAGGTAGAGCGGGTCTAATCATATGATTGGCGGTTCAATGCCCGGCTCCACCAGTCTGCTTGTCGAAAATGGCACCATCAGTGTGTAAATGTGTATGACTGGTTAGCTCCCAAAACTGACCTTGCATGGCAGCCAGTGCCATTAGTCTATGAATGTGTGTGCATGGCTGAATGAGATATGTAGTGTAAAAAAGCTGGTTAGAAGGAGCTATATAAGTACAGTCCATTTACTGTTTACCATTTACTCAGGAGCTCTGTTCTTCTGAATCCCACTTCTGTGTCTTATAAATTTATAATAATAATAATGGCAAGCATCTTGTTATGCATCTGTGAGTTCTGCATGTCATAATTAGGAGACGACCCCTAGGACATCCGGGGGACTTCACATGGTACACTGGGCTCTTCTCCTCTCTCTCTCCGTCGTCGTAGTAGTAGTAGTAGTAGTAGTAGTAGTGCTACCATATCTTCATTACACTTTATAGTAACAGTAATGTTTTGCTGCTCCTTTGCATATGTGTGTCTCTCTTTATCTATCTAACTTTTGATATGATTTATCATTTGTCTAGGCGTGCTCAGAGCATTATATGAATACTACCAGAATGACTGCAGAGACAGTGTCCATGTTTGGCTGAGTGCCGACACTGACCACTACTGCTCCTCAGTGGGGGACAAAGGCTGGGGCTGTGGATACAGAAACTTCCAGATGCTCCTCTCCTCTCTACACAGGATAGACATGTATGCTCCCATCCTCCAAGGTGCATGATTGCATAACACCTGACCTGAAATCAGTACTCACTGCTCTTTTATTGCCAACACTGTCTGAAGTAATCTTGTGAATTGTATTTCCTGATCAGTATTCATGATTGTACATTTTTCACATCATGATCATGGAAACACTCCTGATTAGTTGGCATAGGGACGCGTCAACATTCCAATCCTTCAAATGAAGGTCAACAATCAAATGGAATGGAAATAATTAGTAAATGACATCTACATTTGTGTCAAATAGAGTGAGTGTAACATAGTATTAGACCGACTTTAATGACTTAATGATAGGAGCTCATGAATAAATTAAAAAAAAAAAATTAAAGATAGAAAATAAACTGTATGCAGTACACCTTTGGGCATATATATGGATATAAGATCAGACTAGACTGAGAGACTTGAATGATTCATCTTAACATAATGAGCTGACCCCCTGTATACCTGAAACAAACAGAAATGACAGATTCTCTCTAATATAAGCTTGTTTCAGGTTCTCTGTGCAAAAGTAAACAAGTCTATACTCCACATACCACTATACAGAGCTGAGAAGTTGGAGAAGCTGTTTTATCATAATTTTTCATCTATTTCTATTTTTTATGATATCCTGAACATCCTAAATCCAAGTGTCCTGCATAACGTAACCATACTATAGGTTGATGTTATTGTTTTTTTTCACATCAGTTTAACTGATGGCTCTAAATACCATGCTAACCATGAGCCCTGGCCACTGTTGTAAAATCAGTCCAAGACATGAATCTGTGAGCTGTGGCATATCTTAAACGCTGCACTGTAGTTACTAAATTGTCCAAATGGAATGTTGAATCAATAAGAGCTAACTCCACTGTGCATCAGCTGACTTAACTTTGGATATACGTATAAATAAAGCTACCACACAGCTGTATGACTAGTTCATAATGCTCGGGGCGTGTCTGATGACAACCACGCTGAGTGCTCAAAACACATCATGTCTTGTCCCTGTTCTGGTCTGGTGACACTATTGTTGTTGAAATGAGGATGTGTTCTGCAGTAGTGTTCTCCCTCATTGTTGACTGTCGGTGCAAAGTGACGGCAAAACTGAAACACTTTGTGCTATGAAGTGCCAATGTAGCTGAACTGGAGCTATCTCAAAATGACATTACGTCACCAACGTTTTAGCCACTTAGCTATGTATAATCATGGAGAAAAGCTTGGTACAGCAAAGTTCCAACAGACTGATCACATGATACGCTGAGAAAAAGTTAGTCAACATAATGATTAGCTAACTTTAAAAGACAACACTGAGTAAACAGTACTGATTTTATTAAAGTCTATTAGTGACAAATCATATTGAACCTTAGTCTGGTCTGACTTTTTGTTGCTTCCACATCTGTACACACTTCACTTCCTTCTATTTACTTAACTCTCTCCTTGTCCTCCAGAGAAGGCAGTGCCTAGCATCCCTCAGGTGCAGAGGATGATGGAGGGAGCTTGGAAAGAAGGAATTGATCCACAAGGTGCATCCCACTTCAACCAGCGCCTGCACGGAACACGAGCCTGGATCGGAGCCACAGAGATCTTCAGCCTCCTCACCTGTTTGGGAATCAGGTGAGCACTACACACAAAGCACACACATTCAGGCCTTATATAGCATGTCCAACATCCAGCAATCAAAGGTGAGCAGAACACCACATAAACCTTATAAACCTCATGCTACAAGGAACAAATCTTTGTGTGTGTGTGTGTGTGTGTGTGTGTGTGTGTGTGTGTGTGTGTGTGTGTGTGTGTGTGTGTGTGTGTGTGTGTGTGTGTGTGTGTGTGTGTGTGTGTGTGTGTGTGTGTGTGTGTGTGTGTGTGTGTGTGTGTGTGTGTGTGTGTGTGTGTGTGTTACTGTGTGGGTTACTGTGTGGGTTATATACAAAATGACAGGGTAGCAGAATGAGAGCCTACCTTCAGGTCCCGGAGATTTTGGGTGGTGCTGCAGTTGGTGTAGGTGAAGTTGTTTTTGAGTAAGTGATACTCAGCTACAACATCATGGACATGAATTTTCCCTCCGTCTGACCTCCACATTATCACATCATAGCCCAGGTTGATGTCTCCTCTGCTGTCAAATGTGTAGCTCTTTTGTCCAAGTTTGAACTCCTGCATCCGCAGAGCCTCCAACACCTGGAGGACACAAGACATTTCATTTATGAAGGCAGCACTTTGGCTAAGTCTATCACACTTACAAGCTTGTTGCTTTCCGTGTGTGTGTGTGTGTGTGTGTGTGTGTGTGTGTGTGTGTGTGTGTGTGTGTGTGTGTGTGTGTGTGTGTGTGTGTGTGTGTGTGTGTGTGTGTGTGTGTGTGTGTGTGTGTGTGTGTGTGTGTGTGTGTGTGTGTGTGTGTGTGTGTGTGTGTGTGAACTTTCTAAACAAAATCAGGACCCACTTTAAAAGTTTAATGTTTAATGAATCAATTAGTGATTGATGACAAATGGCTACCTTAAGTCATAAGCTGGTAAGGCGGATGGATTTTAAACCAAAGATTCTCTTCACAGAGATAGAAAGGAACAGGATCACTTTAGACTGACAGGACAGCAGCACAGAAGATGTTTGTACAATACAAGAGAGAAGCAGGGCAACATTTTATTTACTCCTTCTAGAAACATATGTACACCATAATGCATGTAGAATAAAGTATGTTGGATCAAATTAGTGCTGCCACCGACAAAGACGCCACGGCAGACTCGCTGCTCGGGCCCGGTGCTTCTGCCATGGTGAGTGTGTTGTCTCGTGTCTGGGCGAGACAGAACTTTAGCTTGTTGTTTGTTTTGAAGTTTCTATCGAAGCGGAGCTGTCTTCTGAGAGTTCGCGTTTGCCGACAGAAACACACGAACAGCCAATCAGCTAACAGATGGGCGGACCCAGCGTGCGGAAACAGCCTATCACATCCCTGGACGTCACCAGTAACAGGCAAACAGCCAATCATTTAGCAGCTGTGTAGTTCGGTTGCAGTACATGCCAAGTTTGTTTACGAGTGAGTAGCATGCAGTGAGAAGCCAGGAGCAGAGGTGACCGCTATGTAGCGGAGACTGGCACCGGTAATATAGTTATCCACGGTAGTACCGTCGTGTAAAATTTCTAGTATAGTAGCGACAGTTATGATTTGGCACCGCGGGGTACCGTGTATACCGTGGGTATCGTGCAACTCTACAATGCAATACGTTCTTCCCGTGCCGCTCAAAGAGACTCATAGAATGTCATGGGACAAACTTCAGCTACATGAAGAGCTAAATATCAGCAGGCAAAAGTACAAATGCAAAAATAAGAACACGATTCTAATATTCATTTTCAGTATACCAGAAAAATTTGAGTAGTCATGGTTTTATCTCTTTCCTGGCTGATGGCAGGACAGAGGAGTCTAATAAATAAGTCTATTCTCGGGTTAAATATCTCGACATGCTGCTCTGTATGAGGCTAGGCTCAGGTACCCCTGAGTTCTCCAGTGTAATCTTCAGGCTTATGCTACATGTGTTTGCAGTGCCTGCATCATTGACTTCCACCAACCGACAGGCCCAGGTGACACCCACCCTCGTCTGTTTGAGTGGGTGAAGCAGTATTTTTCTCAGACCAACAAGAGCGGCAGACTGCCACCCAGACTCATCCATACCTCCCTGCCCCCTCTTTACCTGCAACACCAAGGTACACAGAAGTTATGTCATGACACTTTCCATATAGAGCAGGTGAGATATGGAATAATAATGATAATAGTATTTGTAGTGGATGTCATCAGGACCATAGCAGGAGGCTCAGATACAATCCCTGTATAAACACTACCTAAATAATAAAAGCATTTTTATAAAGTCTGAACAGACGGAAATGTGTACACCCAGGAAATCGTTCTGTAGTGTATTTTCTGGATTTCTTGGAATAAACTGTAACAACAACATGATGTTAATATCTTCAGAAAAAGATATTCATCACCACCATATGTGTAAATTGTAAGTATATTTCAGTGATTGTCTCAATCATCAAAGCTGCCACCAAAATGTGATCTCTGGCTGTGAGCCATCCTTGGACATGGCAGCGGGGAGCTTGTTCTTAATGTGGTTCAGCATGGTGCTGCACTGCTCCTACACCTGTTGCTTTCTGTAGGAAATGCTCCCACATTGACGTGTTGTTTAATGTGCTTATTGTTTCATTTCAGACTACAAGCTAGTGGTAGTGTTGAATGAACCTTTAAAATGACCCCCAAATATTCTCATGGTTAATAGAACTGCTTCCTGCCTCCTTTGACAACTGTTTGTTCAACCCACCCTGTATGGAAGAATTATCCTATCTTTATTCAAGAGCGCACATTTTCAGTTTGAGAGCATGATTTCTCCTTCTCGTGCTCAGATTTATTGTCCTCGTGCTCACATTTCATGCTCACACTCAAAACGTATGTGCTCGCGCTCAAAACATGTCCTGTGCGCGCTCAGATCTAATGTGCTCGCGCTCAAAACATGTCGTGCGCGCTCAGATTTTTTCTGCTCGCGCTCAAAACTTGTGCTCTGCGCTCTCAACTTTTTTCTGCTCTCGCACAAAACAGCACGTCCTCTCAGGTTGAGGTGTCTGCACAGACTGAAGGATGTCCCGCCCTGCGCTTAAATTAGTGTGTTTCACCAGCCAATAGGGAGACAGCTAGAGTCTTGGGTGTGTTCCTTCACGCTTTTTGAGCACTTCGCAGGGGCGGGTATATGGTCTGTTTGTAAAACTGCCTTTCTTAAAAATACACCAATTTACCATACTAGCCAGCTATTTGAATCGTCAATCGTTATATTTATGTATAATTAATCTTAAATAATCCTAAAAAGAGTTATCGTCGTTTAGACACCGTGTGATTCCATTTATCGTAGACTGTTTCTAATATTATATTAGCAGGATGTTTTGTATACTATACATACACCTGAAAGCATACCTGTGTAATGGTAGTTGAATGGTTAAGTACACTACCACCTGTTGCATTTTGAACCATGGGACGCCAGTTCGCATCCCGGCCGTTGCACTCTTGCTGCATGTCATATTATGATTTTAAATTAAAATTATGTGGTGACTGTTACCGTAAAATAATCCATGTAATTCTCTTATTGTAAAGTTTAACAAGAGATGGTGAGTGAATAGGCTAGGCTACGTGATTAAAAAGGTATGGCGTCTTAAATAGGTGACGATTCAAATAGCTGGCTAGTATGGTAAATTGGTGTATTTTTAAGAGAGGCAGTTTTACAAACAGACCATATACCCGCCCCTGCGAAGTGCTCAAAAAGCGTGAAGGAACACGCCCAAGACTTTAGCAGAGCACATGTTTTGAGCGCGAACAGAAAAAATCTGAGCGCGCACAACATGTTTTTTTTTTCAATTATTTTTTTATTTGTTTTTAACATTTTATACACATACAAAGCCCAACAAAGGAACATGAGGGCAAAGTGAAGACAGAAAAACAAAATCAGCCACACCAAAACAAAATGAAACCAAGATATAAGTAAAATGAGATAAAATAGAATAAATGAATAATAATAATCATTTAGAAAGCAGCAATAATATCCATGGTCACAGTTCAAATGTCTCTTATGTATGGAATCCAAGCATGTCCTACTCAGCAAATGTCAGAGGTCCATAAACGGTTCCCATATTTCCAGAAAGGCCTCCCCCTTGTCTTTGAGGGTGTAAGTACGTTGCTCCAGTCTTAAGGTGTCGTTCAAGATTTGTTTGAACAAGTCGAATGTTGGTGGTCTTTGCTGATTCCACTTGAGTAGGATGCATTTCTTCGCTATATAGGATATTATACTGATCCTCTTCGTGTGTGTGGGGTCCAATGTTATGTCCAGTTCCGTACCAAAGAGGTAGCGTGTTGGTGAGCTGTCCAGTGGTGTTCCCACCACCGTAACAGTAAGGTCATGTACAGCCTTCCAGAAATGCCTTAATTTTCCACATTCCCAGAAAACATGCATTATTGACCCCACACAAGTTTTACAGCGATGACACCTAGAGGATGAATTGGGAAACATCTTACTTAAACGCAGCGGAGTAAGGTATATCCTGTACATAAATTTATAGTTCTGTTCTATTATTTTGTTACATGACAGTGAAGTAAAGACATTCCCCCAGATAGTGTCCCATTGGTCCTCACTAAAGTCACACCCCAAATCTCTTTGCCAGATATTCTTAAGCGAGGTCAGGGAGGAACTGTGATGTTCTAACAAAGCCTTGTAAATTACAGAGATTTTCCCTTTCAGTGACATGGAGTTAGTCAGAATCTTCTCTAGACTTGTCGGCCCGAGCAGAAGTCGTCCCTCCCCTTTCAGGGTGTTAATTAGATGGCGAATTTGTAAATGCTTATAAAAGTCCTGCTTTGGAATGTCAAATTCTGATCTTATGTCTGCAAAGGATTTAAGTGTTCCTCTTGTAAACAACTGCCGGAACTGGTATAAACCCTGCTCTTTCCACTTCGCAAGCAAACATCTCCCAATTGATGGCGGTAAGTCTGGGTTGGAAGATAAAGGAGCAAGCCCCGAAATTTTGTCTGAGGTACCACAGAACTTCTTAACATCCTGCCACGCCCGAAGAGTGTTGTAGACTACATATGTCCCTGTTACCTGATGTAGTGCATTTATATTGTTAATGTACGGTAGCGAGGCTATGGGGATTGGGAAGCAGAGTTCTTCTTCTATGTCAATCCAGTGGGCAGAGTTTCGTTTTTGCAGCCAGCTATTCAGGTCTTTTGTCTGTGCGGCCCAATAGTACATCTGTAAATCTGGCAATCCCAGCCCCCCTTTCTCTCTAGACTTGGTCAAAGTTTTGAAGGCTATTCTAGGTGAAGAGTTCTTCCAGATGAAAGAGGTGAGCACCTTGTTTATGGATTTAAAGAACCCACTATCTAGATAGCAGGGCAGGGACTGAAATAGGTATCCAAAACGTGGCAACACGTTCATTTTAATTACATTAATGCGTCCAAGAAACGAAATGGGAAGCATTTTCCAGTGTTCTAATTCTTCCTTAATCTTTCTAAGTAATGGGATGTAATTTGTGTTGTACAGATCTTTAAGTTTCGAGGACACACTGACCCCTAGATACTCAAAGCCGTCTTGAGACCAGGCGAATGGCGACATGGTCTTAAGTTTATCAGAGATAGATGAATTCATTAGTAAGGCGTTGGATTTTGTCAGGTTGATTTTATAACCCGAAATTCTTCCAAATTCAGCAATTAATTCTAATACCACTGGAATTGACCTCTCTGGGCTGGTTAAGTATAAAATTACGTCATCGGCATATAATGAAATTTTGTTTTCTGTTTTCCCAATGTTAATACCGTTGATTCCTTCGCTAGCCCGTATGGCCTCGGCGAGTGGTTCTATCGCTAGATTAAACAAAAATGGGGACAACGGGCAGCCCTGTCGACAGCCTCTGGACAAACTGAATGTATCAGTGAGGGCGCCATTTATACATATTTGAGCCTGCGGATTGTTGTACATAGCTCTTATCCATCCGATGCACTTTTCACCAAAATTGAACTTTTCCAAAACGGCGAACAGATACGGCCACTCGACCCTATCGAACGCTTTCTCTGCATCAAGCGATAGTAACAGAGCTGCTTTGTTGTGTAGGGCCGAATGGTCAATTATATTCAATAGCCGACGGACGTTATCTGATGCATAGCGTGCTTTGACGAAGCCAGATTGGTCAGGGTTAATTATCTGGGGCAGTAAGCCCTCCAATCTACGAGCAATTAACTTTGATATTATCTTAAAGTCGACCTGAAGCAGCGAAATTGGACGGAATGAGGCACATTCAGTAGCATCCTTATCCTTCTTATGTATTAATGATGTTATCGCCATCTTCATAGAGTCAGGAAGGATTCCCTTTTCAAAGAAGTCTGTGAGCATGGGCATGAAAAGTGGCATTATTTGTGGCCAGAAAGCCTTGTAGAATTCCACAGGATACCCGTCCAGACCCGGAGTTTTTCCGGAAGGCATAGACTTAATCGCTTGCAGAACCTCCTCTGAGGTGAATGGGGCGCTCAGTCTTTCCTTATCAATGTCTGAGATAGAGGGTAACGACACCTTTTCCAAGAACGTATGGATATCCGTATCTACGGGGTTTTCCGATGTGTAGAGCTGTGTATAAAAGTCGAGAAATGAAGATTTTATTGAATGTTTATCATATTTCAATTGGCCTGACGCGTTCCGCACGCATTTTATTGTACTATCCGCACGTTCTTTTTTAAGTTGATAAGCTAGAAGTCTGCTGGGTTTATTACCATATTCATGAAATTGTTGCCTAGTGAAGAACATAAGTTTTTTAATGTGCTCAGTTTGAATGAGATTGAGAGTAGTTCTGACCGCGTTTAGTTTTTTCAGATTATTCCTCTGAAGGGAATTGTTTATGAGTCTGTTCAATATTAATTAGCTCCTTTTTAAGTTGTTCTGTATGTGTGAGAATAGATTTCTTCTTTGCCGATGTGTAGGATATCAGCTGACCCCTGATTACTGCTTTAGCTGCGTCCCACATCACTGCTGGGGTAACAGGAGAGGCTGCATTGTCCTGTCTGTAATGTTCCAGCCATTGCCTAATGTTGTTACAGGCCTCAGTATCTGTGAGGAGTGAGGAGTTGAATCTCCAACGTTTAGTTTGGCGTGTTTGTTGCGGGAGGGATAGCTGGAGATAGACCGGTGAGTGATCGGATATAAGAATGGGCCCTATTTTGCAAGATATTACAGATGAAAGATGTTCCTGCGGCATGAAAAATAAGTCTAATCGAGAATATGATTTGTATCTAGCCGAGTAGAAAGTGTAGTCTTTCAATGCAGGATTAAGTTCCCTCCAGACGTCGACAAGACCTACATCAGTCGAGGCCAGCCTCAAGGTCCTAGACGCTCTGGGATTAGACAGTACAGGTGAGGTCCTGTCCAGGTTACTATCCATACAGCAATTGAAATCCCCAGAAACTATTCCAAAGTCCGTATTATATTGATTAAATAAGGTGATGATATCCATCATAAATGCGGGGCAATCTTCATTAGGTGCATATATGTTAAGCAGTGTTATTTCTTGTCCATATAGCGTCCCCTTGATTAGCACATGCCTACCCTCACAGTCAATATGTTGTTCCTTAAATTTGAAGGGCAAGTGTTTGTGAATAAGTATTGCTGTCCCTCTTTTATTACTAGTGAAGCTGGAGAAGTAGACCTGCCCGACCCAGTCTCTTTTTAGCTTTTTGTGTTCTTCGTTGGACAGGTGGGTTTCCTGTAGGAAGGCGATAGCTGCTTTTTCCTTTTTCAAAAATGTAAGAACTCTTTTCCGCTTAATTGGGTGGCCGAGGCCCCTGACATTAAACGTTATTATGTTAAGTTTGTCCGACATACTGTGGCTTGCGTACTATATTGAGTATGTATGACCATGGTGTTTGAAAAACAAAACAGATAAAAAGAAGTTAACAGACTAATAAAAGAAAAAAGGACAAAGGTAGAGTATAGGGGGCCCCCCTCTACCCCCCCCCCCTCCCTCCCACCCCGTGAACTTAGCCCAGTCCCCAACTGACAAGGCAACCCCATCAAAACAAACAATACCTGTAGCATGTCCGACAGACAGCCACTAATCATCAACTACGCACAGTTCGTTCAGAAAGACTGTCTCTGTGCAGAACTGGCACCAAAGAAAGAGTGGGCTCGGCTTTCCTAAGTGTTTCACTCTACAAAACCTAGGTGTGCAGGTAAAAGGAAAAGAATAAAGTAGAAAAATAAATAAACAATTATAAAAAGCATAGCAAAGTGGGCCTCACTTAAACAAGTGCTGACTGATGTTAAATTATATTTACCAAAAGGGTCAACTTAAATCGTGCCCCACCTTCACTACTTATAAACATATCCAAAGCCAAGTAACAGTCAGACAAATGTTCATTGAAAAATAAAATGTCTCCATATCAGTTCAGTTATGACCGATACCTGCCAGTCATTGTTCATGCCACACATTATTGTAGAACAGATTAACTTATGTAGCAGCCGAGCCTGAGAAAGTTTATGCACAGAGGTTGTTGCACTCACCACTCTCCTTTAATAGAAAAAACAATCCGAACCTGGCCATATGCGTCTCAGCCGGCCGTAATTTTGCGGTGGAAATCCACGGCGTCTTGAGGGGAGGAAAACAGATGAATCTTTCCGTTGTGCAGCACCCTCAGCTTGCACGGCTGGAGATGAAATCCTCTGAAGTTTCCCATATCGACGAATAGCTTCTTAGCTCCGTTGAACTCCCGTCTCTGGCGCATCGTTTCGGCTGAGAGATCCTGGGCAAACCCGAGTTTTGATCCGTCGTGTGTGATGACCCGGTTCCTCGTGGAGCGCAGGACGAACTCCCTGTCTTGAAAGCTGAGAAAACGGATGAGGACGGCTCTGTCGCGGTCGGGTGGTGCTGGAGCCAGAGTGCGGTGGGCTCTTTCCAGTTTAAACTCTCTGTCGGGTCCGGTGTCCAGCCACTGGGGCAGCATGTCATGTATGAAGTCCCGGAGAGGACGCTTACCCTCGGCTCCTTCTTTAAGACCGAACAGCCGGATGTTTTTCCGTCTCCCACGATTCTCCAAATCCACTGTCTTCTCTTCCAGGTAAGCAATCCGCTTTGCTGCCGCCGCCAGTGCGGTCTCCGTCTTGTCTAGCATTTCCTCCGTAGCGGCTATACGGGCCTCCGCCTCTTCGATACATTTTTCATTAGCCGTTACTTCGTGTCTAACTTCACCCATGTTGTTCTCCAGCACTGAAATGGAGTTTGCCAGTTCTCCCAGCCGGTTATTAATTCCGTCCAGCTTTGAACCGAATTCAGAGCGGAGTGATTTTAGCTCCTTTAGCACGTCGGCTACAACAGCCATGTCGTTAGCTTCAGCGGCGTCGACCGGCTGTGTTTTCTTTGCGCTTCGTGAGCCTGTCGTGCGAGCTCTTAAGAAAATGTCGCACTCCTTTGCTGCTGATGGTTTTTGCATAGCCCGTCTGAGGTAGTTGGCCAGGTTCAAGTTAAGTCATGGTGGTTTTTGTGCGAAGTTGTGAAGAGCCTTCACGCTATGCTGCCATCTTGCTCGGGCTCTCTAGCGCCCCCCCGCACAACATGTTTTGAGCTTGAGCACTTTAGATCTGAGCGCGCACACGACATGTTTTGAGCGCGAGCACATAAGTTTTGAGTGTGAGCATGAAATGTGAGCACAAGGACAATAAATCTGAGCACGAGAAGGAGAAATCATGCTCTCAAACTGAAAATGTGCGCTCTTGAATAAAGATAGGATAATTCTTCCATAACCCTGGAGTGGCTCATCTAGCACTGTGAGCATCATTGTCCTGCAGGTCATAGCCGCTCTATAGTGGGCTTGGAACAGAAGAAGAATGGGAGCCTGTGCCTCCTGCTTCTGGATCCTGGCTCCTCAGTGTCAGACACCAGGAAGCTTCTGAGCAAGGACACTGTCTCCACAGCCATTCGTCAGGTCAGGAAGTTCCCTGGCAGCCTGAAGCACAAACAATACCAGGTGGTAGTTGTACGGGGCGTGCTGTCTGCTGAGGAGAGACAGGTGAGCTGTCCTCAAACAGACAAATGTGTCTGTGTATGTGCCTGTATTTGTCTGTGAGCTTTAATCTGACTGCATGTGTTGTTCCTTCTCTGTGACATCATCACATCTGACTACAGGCTGTGTGTGTGTGAGCATAGACATATATACGTAGATGCCACATTGTGCACTGAATCGTACGTCGACGCCATTTTGGATGTGGCAAGGAAGAGCGCAACACTTAAGTTGCAGAGTGGCAACACACGGAAAAAGCTGTGCAAGAGTATTCTTTACCAAGGTTTTTAACTTGGAAACATACACACAGACTGCAAATATTTCAATATTTATCATCACAGTAACAGTGTTACACACATTAGTAGCTGTAAACACTCAGCATTAGAAAAATACATACGTTGGTTTGGTGCTTACATAAGGAGTAAACATTTTCTAATCATCACTTTAAAAGTTACATACGTTGTTTTTGGTGCCTGTTTGTTTCCCAGATATATTAGTGTGTGTGTGAATGGGTGTATAAGAGGCATTAACTTAAAGAACTTTGTAGAAAGGCGCCTTATGAAGTTCAGTCCATTTCCTTGTATTAGTTTACGGGCAGATCTGCCTTATCCAATATGGCGGACCCGTTAACGTATTGCAGCAACAGACCAACCTGCTCAATGAGGCGTCTATGTGTGTGAGCATGTGTGAAGTCTTTTTCTTTTCTTTCTTTTTTTCTACAAAACTTTGAATACATCCACATACAAATAGATAATGACCATAACAATAATATCCATAAAATAAGTAGTCAAAGTTTCCACAGAACATTTTACACACTTACACACAATAAAATAAACAAAATGCAGTCTGTAACATACATGACACAGCAGTTTTAAGATGATTGTCTCTATAGAAAAATTAGCAGTTTGGTTATATAAGTCAGTCTCTCCAACACAATAGCAGTCTCAGAATTCCATTGTTGATGATGTGTGTTAAATAAAGAGCTCTTTATCTGTGTGTCAGCACACTGTGTTGTTTGTTTTGACAGATTAGCATCAGGAACTCCAGGACATTATGTGCTGAAAAGATCCCATGAACAGGAATACACCTCTTCTCGGTTTGTTTTTACTGTCAACAAATATTTGATTTGTCACCTCAAGAGCTTTTTAATGTAGTTATTTTCTAATAAATGTTCAAATTTACACTTTTTATTTCTTTATTTTGTAATAAATGTATATATATAATATATGCCCTCCATTCTGTCCATTTATTTATGATGGGTAATTTGAGAGGGGAATCTCACTGAAAAACCACTCTGTTGTCAGCTGGAACCAAACCTAAACAAATATTAAATATTTGATTGCAGAAGTGATCTGCTGCCATTCTTGTGACATGCCTGAATCATCATTCAGCGCCTGTTTATGGAAGAATAAAAAGAATAGTCAGTATGTGGGAGTAGACTTGGTGGGAAACAAAACCAAGATGGGAAGGGTGTGGGTGTGTGAGAGTGTGGGTGTGGGTGTGTGAGATTGTGGGTGTGTGAGAGTGTGTGGGTGTGAGAGTGTGTGGGTGTGTGAGAGAACGAGAGAACAACAACTAAAGAAAAAATTGAGCAATCACTGCTTCCAGACTCTTAGAAGTGTGTTCATCTTGTGTGTATGGATATTTGGCAGTGCCCAAGTTGTATCACATCTATGATGATATTAATATCAAGAACAAAATAATAATGGCGTGATGAAGTGAGTACAAGTGCTGACTAGTCAATGTGATGATGATAAGTCTCTCTGTCGGGCAGTCGAAGATCACATAGTTTACCTGAAAATACACTAGGATGTCAGTTCTGTTTCAAGAAGTCTTATGAGTAGTTGAACGGAGGTTGTCTGTGTGAAACCAAAGAATGAGGACTGATTTTAGGTGAAATGCAGCATAGGTCGAATAGTTTGTCAGTCACCTGCAGGGTTCAGAGGAGTCCAGCTTATTTGTCTGAAACAAGAATGGTAAATGGACTGTACTTGTATATCTCCTTTCTAGTCTTCTGACCACTCAAAGCTCTTTTACACTACATATCTCATTCACCCCATTCATACACTGATGGCACTGGCTGCCATGCCTCCAGTTTTTTAGGAGCTAACCATTCTTATGCATTCATACAATGATGGCACAGCCTTTGTGAGCAATTTGGGGTCACGTATCTTGCCCATGGAGACTGGAGAAGCCAGGGATGGAACTACTGATCATCTAATTAATGGACGACCATTGGGTTCGGGAGGCAGACACGGTCAACACTTTTAAGAGTAGACTTAAAACTTTCCTTTTTGATAAAGCGTATAGTTAGGGCTGGCTCAGGCCATCCCTTAGTTATGCTGCTATAGGATTAGACTGCCGGGGGACTCCCCAGGGTTATGCCTAGCCAGGCACGGTATTGGTTAAAGATGTAGTCACATCTCCCTTACCGAAAACCCTCCCTCCTACTCTGCCTCTGTCTGTCTGTCTGTCTGTCTGTCTGTCTGTCTGTCTGTCTGTCTGTCTGTCTGTCTGTCTGTCTGTCTGTCTGTCTGTCTGTCTGTCTGTCTGTCTGTCTGTCTGTCTGTCTGTCTGTCTGTCTGTCTGTCTGTCTGTCTGTCTGTCTGACTGACTGACTGACTGACTGACTGACTGACTGACTGACTGACTGACTGACATGTCACTAACCAAACTTCCCCGGAGTTTCTGTGCTCTGTCGTCCAGCAGGTTTTTCGTGGATTGTGGCTGCTGCTGTGATCCTGGACGACGCCCACTACACATATTACCACTGTCATTATTACTACTATATCTGCTACTGTGGTCACTTTATCATTCATTGTCATTCTGTCAGTCATTGTAACTGTACAAAATGTTTATGTTGATTGTCCTGTACACGTGACATCCATTGCACGTCTGTCTGTCCTGGGAGAGGGATCCCTCCTCTGTGGCTCTTCCTGAGGTTTCTTCCACATTTTTTCCCTGTTAAAAGTTTTTTTGTGGGCAAGTTTTTCCTCACTCGAACCGAGGGTCTAAGGACAGAGGGTGTCATTCTCTGTACAGATTGTAAAGCCCTCCGAGGCAAATGTACTTTGTGACTTTGGGCTATACAAATAAAATTGAATTGAATTGAAATTGAACTTGTATGCAAAAATCTCATTCTTTAGTTCACAACCCAAAGCTCATGGCCACATTTGAGAGCCTGAAAGGCCTTCCACATACCTTTTTAGCAGCAGCTTTCACAATCAGTGCTTAGAACCCAGATTCTATGTCACCAACCTCCCCTGCACGATAAATTCTCTCTGGAGATTAGAGTTAGAGGCCTCACAGACAGGGGTCTCCAACTCACCACCTGTTGGGGACGGCTCTGCTTGTCTCTTTGCCAGAGTGTCCAAGACACACACACACTGTTGTGGAAATTTTCTGCTGTTGGTGAAGAATGTAATAGAGACTTTTGCCGGCCGACAACGTTTTTTATTTTCTTTGCAAAGAAAAGGTCAGTTCAACATGCAAGCGGTGAAAGATGGAAAAAGACCCCGAATATGGGGACACCTAGATATTTATACCTGAGGGGCGACTCATTTCACATCCCTTTGTCTGCTCAAGGAGACGCCCCTTCAGGAAGGCCCCTTCTGTCTGTTGCAAGTATTGGCACCGGCCCCCCGCTGCTATGCTTTACACCTGAAGTATCCTGCAGGATATTGTATTTAGGTACAAAGTTGAGTCTAGGCATCACAATTTACAAAGACAAAATAAGCTGGTGTCTTATGTTAAAGGAAGGGGGAAGCTATGCATCACTATTTACAGAGACAAAAGGAGTTGGTGTCCTATGTGAAAAAGGGGGGAGGTTGTGCGTCTCCAGTGATTGAAACAAAGGAGTTGAATTTACTATTACAATACACACACACACCTAACCCTGGGTAAAAGCTACCCTAAACAGGGTGACCCTGTGCAGGAAGTCTGAGTGTACAACCCCTGGCAAAAATTATGGAATCACCAGTCTTGGAGGATGTTCATTCAGTTGTTTAATTTTGTAGAAAAAAAAAGCAGATCACAGACCTGACGCAAAACTAAAGTAATTTCAAATGGCAACTTTCTGGCTTTAAGAAACACTAAAAGAAACCAAGAAAAATAAATTTGTGGTAGTCGGTAATAGTTACTTTTTCAGACCAAACAGAGGGGAAAAAATATGGAATCATGAAAAACAAACAAACAAAAGAACACTTCAACACCACTTGTACTTTGTTGCACCACCTCTAGCTTTTAATACAGCTTGCAGTCTCTGAGACATGGACTTAATGCGTGACAAACAGTACTCTTCATCAATCTGGCTCCAACTTTCTCTGATTGCTGTTGCCAGATCAGCTTTGCAGGTTGGAGCCTTGTCATGGACCATTTTCTTCAACTTCCACCATAGATTTTCAATTGGATTGAGATCCGGACTATTTGCAGGCCATGACATTGACATTGTGTGTCTTTCTTCAAGGAATGTTTTCACAGTTTTTCCTCTATGATGCATTATCATCTTGAAAAATGATTTCATAATCCCCAAACATCCTTTCAATTGATGGGATAAGAAAAGTGTCCAAAATGTCAACATAAACTTCTCCATTTCTTGAAGATGTGATGACAGCCATCTCCCCAGTGCCTTTACATGGCATGCAGCCGCATATCATCAATGACTGTGGAAACTTGCATGTTTTCTTCAGGCAGTCGTCTTCATAAATCTCATTGGAACGGCACCAAACAAAAGTTCCAGCATCATTACCTTGCCCAATGCAGATTTGTGATTCATCACTGAATATGACTTTCATCCAGTCATCCACAGTCCACAATGCTTTTCCTTAGCCTATTGTAACCTTGTTTTTTTTTTCTGTTTAGGTGTTAATGATGGTTTTCGTTTAGCTTTTCTGTATGTAAATCCCATTTCATTTGTTTTGATGGGCATTTTCTGTTTTCAGGACATATTGCCTTAAGTTTTCTGTCTTGACGCTTTGATGTCTTCCTTAGTCTACCAGTATGCTTGCCTTTCCCAGCCTTCCCATGTTGTTTGCACTTGGTCCAGATTTTAGACACAGCTGACTGTGAACAACCAACATCTTTTGCAACATTGTGTGATGATTTACCCTCTTTAAGGAGTTTGATAATCCTCTCTCATGTTAGAGCCATGATTCATGTCAATCCACTTGGTGCAACAGCTCTCCAAGGTGTGATCGCTCCTTTTTAACTGCAGACTAACAAGCAGATATAATCTGATGCAGGGGTTAGTTTTGGGAAAGAAAATTTACAGGGTGATTCCATATTTTTCCCTTGGTCTGAAAAAGTAACTGTTAGTGACTACCACAATTTTTTCTTGGTTTCTTTTAGTGTTTCTTAAAGCCAGAAAGTTGCCATTTGAAATGACTTTAGTTTTGTGTCAGGTCTGTGATCTGCTTCTTTTCTACAAAATTAAACAACTGAATGAACATCCTCCATAATTATGATACCATAATTTTTGCCAGGGGTTGTAGTTTTCATCTTTTGCTGCGGTTGCTGTGGGTTCAGCCTCTGTACTCTGTGTATGTCTTCAGTCTCTGAGCAGAGCAGCACGGTGCGTTCACCCCCCTGTTCTCTCCGCTTCTTTTCTTTTTTTTTCTTGGCACGACACGGTGATAAGGTTGTCAGCAAAGAGGTGGGACCTCCGAGACACATTTAGAACAATAAGCTGGACTCTGTCTGTCTGTCTGTCTGTCTGTCTGTCTGTCTGTCTGTCTGTCTGTCTCTCTCTCTCTCTCTCTCTGGACATGTCTCATTAATGCATGTTACTAACCAAACTTCCCCGGAGTTTCTGTGCTCTGTCGTCCCGCAGGTTTTTCGTGGATTGTGGCTGCTGCTGTGATCCTGGACGACGCCCACTACACATTACCACTGTCATTATTACTACTATATCTGCTACTGTGGTCACTTTATCATTCATTGTCATTCTGTCAGTCATTGTAAATGTACAAAATGTTTATGTTGATTGTCCTGTACATGTGACATCCATTGCACGTCTGTCTGTCCTGGGAGAGGGATCCCTCCTCTGTGGCTCTTCCTGAGGTTTCTTCCACATTTTTTCCCTGTTAAAAGGTTTTTTGTGGGCAAGTTTTTCCTCACTCGAACCGAGGGTCTAAGGACAGAGGGTGTCATTCTCTGTACAGATTGTAAAGCCCTCCGAGGCAAATGTACTTTGTGACTTTGGGTTAGTTTGACAGGGGTTAGTTTTGGGAAAGAAAATTTACAGGGTGATTCCATATTTTTTTCCCTTGGTCTGAAAAAGTAACTGTTAGTGACTACCACAATTTTTTCTTGGTTTCTTTTAGTGTTTCTTAAAGCCAGAAAGTTGCCATTTGAAATGACTTTAGTTTTGTGTCAGGTCTGTGATCTGCTTCTTTTCTACAAAATTAAACAACTGAATGAACATCCTCCATAATCAGGGCCGCTGACAGGTTTGGCTGGGCCCGGGACAAAAAAAAAATCTCAATGCCCCCCCCCCCCCCCCCCCCCCCCGGCTCGCCGCTACTGAGGGAATCCTGGTTAGTTTCTTTTCCTCCGCTTAGTGATATGCTTAAATTCAGCGGGTTGTCTCGTCTGATCTGAGGTCGTAGTCGAAAGGGGTTCTCTGGGCTGGCCCAGAGAAGAGCGTGGCTCTCCCTCCCCGCCTCGACCAGAGGAGGAGGAGGACGGGGAGGAGAGGCTCACTTTTCACCCGTGGGTCAGGAGCCGGGGAGGCCGGCGGCGCGACCCGCCGTCCACCCGAAGAACCCTCTCCTCTCCCCGCCGGGGCCGGCGCACAGCTGGGGCGCGGTCAGCGCGGAGACGCGGGCGTCCACCGGCAGCCGCGCCCGACTTGTGCATGTTTACTAACAGGCTCGCGCACACTGACCACTTATCGAATGCTGTCGTCTTTTTTTCTAGAAAGACCAAACCATTTTGGAATAGGGGTGATAGGGGGTTATTGGCCGTTTTTTCAAGGGCAATGAAGGCAAACATCTATAAGTCATTGTTTGAATGCAATTAAAGCACTTTTCTACCCTAAAAACCAACACATTTTGAAGTGAACGTATCATAATTGAGCCCGACGTCATGGGGGCCCAGTTATGGGCCCCCCTCTATTCCAGAATTCCCAGGGCCCGGGACAAAAAGCCCTTTAGTCCCCCCCTGTCGGCGGGGCTGTCCATAATTATGATACCATAATTTTTGCCAGGGGTTGTAGTTTTCATCTTTTGCTGCGGTTGCTGTGGGTTCAGCCTCTGTACTTGGCACGACACGGTGATAAGGTTGTCAGCAAAGAGGTGGGACCTCCGAGACACATTTAGAACAATAAGCTGGACTCAGTGAGACATTTCCTCATGGAATGAGTGAGAGGAAGAGCGTGCACAGCAGATATGCGATATTCTGACGCACAACTTTACATCTGCACACTGTGCATCGCTTTATGTGGCTGCAGCTAACTTCGATACAACTACTTTCTACTTCTTTGAATTCACTACCAGCGCATGCGGTCAGAGGACTGTCTGCTTAATGATGAATGAGAAGTGTCTCTAGAGCTTGAAATCAAAAGCAGCTCCGCTGTTCTTCACTTGTTTTACATGGCAACAGAACGCAGAGCGGATAGAGCAGTGTGGACTCCTTGGACTGATTCTGCTGTCATGGATTTAAATGTCAAGACTCTGAGCCAGCAACTGGTGCCGCACAAAGGCTTCAAGCTCATCAACGGGACTCATGATCCAGATGATGTGGACCAGATTTACAACCTGGAGATCAGAGACTCCGACGTGTTCGTCGTTACATACCCAAAATCAGGTGAGAGGAAAACAAAGATGGACACACACACACACACACACACACACACACACACACACACACACACACACACACACAGACAGAGAGGTGGTGTCAGTACCGGCTCCTCCAACAGAAACACCACTGTGTCCTGTAGTGGAGGTGCACTTAAGTTCAGTGTGTTTCTTGGAGCTCTCAGCACAGAGGAAGGAACAGGGCTGATTAGTATGTACAGCATCCAGATAAATGTCCCACTCAAATTGCAAATTGATTTCAGCAGGTAATCAAATGATCAGTGAGAGAAGTGTGTATTGTGAAATTAGGACAAAGGTCCATAGAGAGGAGAAGAGAGGAGGTGTGTACTTACGTACATAAGGTTGACCTAATTTCTGCCATTTTAGCACGTACAATAGTCTGGGAGACAGAAATTAGGCCTGTCTGCCTGCCTGTCTGTGTTTGACAGGGACCATCTGGATGCAGCAGATCCTGCTGCTCTTTGAGGCAAAGGGGGACGTGACAGCCATCAGTAAGATCAACAACTACTCCAGCGCTGACCTCATTCCCTGGATTGAAGTTAACGGCAACAGACAGGCATTCATCACGGCCCCATCACCCAGACTGAGGGTCACCCATCTGCAGCACCACTTCATGCCTGCTGCTCTCAGCCAGAGGAAAGGCAAGGTCAGCTCCCCATCCAGGTGTACCTCACTTGCAGTCTGAAATATCGCTCTACTTTATTATTTAGCATTTATAAGAAAAACATTTCATGCATGATTTTTAACACACTGTGATTTGTTGACATGTTAATTAACATGTTTCACTACATTGTCATTCACCTGTCTCCTCTAATGGGTGACCACTGGAAGAGTTAGAGTGAACATATTAATGAACACATATATTTTTTTACACCATATTATATGTCCAAATAATAACAGTTTAATACGTGTTTATAGATATATTGCTTATAATATTGAATATTGAACCCCCCTTAGCAGCATCACTAATGCCCTCCATCAGTTAAGTATAAACTGGCAGCTGGCAAGATGGTGTGTGAACCTCCTCTCCACCAGTTGGTTTACTTCCTGTCTAGCCAGTGTTAACTTCTGCCTTGAAACAATCCTCACATACCCTTATGTATATGGAAAGCATTATTGGTCATTCTGGATGTTCATATATGAAGCTATGCTTAAGGTAGATAAGATAAGATACGATAAGATAAGAAAGATGTTCTCGTACACACACAGTGGATAAGGTTGTGATGTTTTCTGAGTTGTATGCACAAACATATTCGAAACAAATATCACAACATTCCATATCAAAGAGACTAAAGGAAAGTGAAAACAACTGTCTCTTAGTCTGTAGGAGGGTGTTTATGTATGGGGTGAAGTTATAAGAGCTAAAGCAGCTACATGATGTCATGCTAGTGTTACACAGTACAGAGCGGGGGGGTTGTTCATGAAGGGTTGGGCGTTGATCATGGAGAGTGTATGTGACACTCCTTCATAAACAGGATTGTAAACAGGTTGTAAATTGTTGACTTTACCTCTTAGGTGATCTACGTGGCAAGAAATCCCAAAGATGTCCTCGTATCTTACTTCTACTTCCATAAGGTTGCTAACATGTTGGAAACTCCAAAGGACTTCGATGACTTCTTTGAGAAATTCATGAGAGGAGACGGTAAGGGCAGTACTCTTCTGTTACTCATAGAATCATGTTTGTACAGAGGATGCTACAGCTCATGATGAATGTTTACAGTGTGATGGTAACATTGTGCATTGTTTATTCAGTGTATGGGTGCAGCTGGTTTGACCACATTAAGACTTGGTACTCACACAAGGATGATATGAACATGCTGTTCATCACTTACGAAGAAATGATTCAGGTAGGAGTTCACATCATGTTAACCTGCATGTCCACAATGAAGAATAGATCACTGAAGCTGTTGTGTCTTTGTTCAGGACCTGCACTCAGCTGTACAGAAGATCTCTGTGTTCCTGGGTAAAGAGCTGACTGATGAACAACTGGCCAATGTGGTGAAACACAGCACTTTCAACAACATGAAGAAGATCCCTCAGGCCAGCTACGAGCAGGTGCCAGGTGACTTGCTTAACCACCACCAGGGAACATTCATGAGAAAAGGTGTGCAAGTGTTT
Organism: Collichthys lucidus; assembly: GCA_004119915.2. NCBI lineage: Eukaryota > Metazoa > Chordata > Actinopteri > Sciaenidae > Collichthys > Collichthys lucidus. Next base: position 324,623 of record CM014091.1, read on the forward strand.
TACTACTTTAGATGCATAATGGAACTCAAGTCTGTGCCTCACTGTACTCATCTAACAAGTATTCAACTTTCAGCCAAAAGATTTACAGTACTTTCACAATGTAAGAATAAACAGCCTTTTACAGGCTATCTGTTCCCAACATGATATACTGTAGCAATGCTAAATCCAAAATTATGGATCTATGGGTTTATGGCAGGCATTTGGGTTTAGACATAAATAAGGGTCGACCGATATATCGGCCGGCCGATATATCGGGCCGATATTAGCGTTGTTTAGGTGTATCGGCATCGGCCGATACACATGGCCGATACGGCCGATACGCATCCAGCGTCATTTACAGACAGGCGTTCAAGGGCAGCTCTGTGAAGACCCGCTATGCACGCTGCTGCAGCCCCCGCAGCATAGTATGCACATGGCATTGCACTGCATACAGTAGCATGCGTGTGCCTGAAAGTCATTAAGTGAGTCGAAAAAAACGGGAATGCTGTTTAAGTGCGTCGCATTTAAACTGCCAACCTAAACTAGGGAGCTGTAACACTAAGAGTAGGCTATGATGCAATCACCCGCAGTTTAAAGTTCAAATGAAGTCGGTGTTGTTATCAGTCACTGTCAATTCGGCGTTTGCAGGAGTTAAACCGGCGAACACCGGTGAAGCAGCCCAGTGTGTGTGTGTGTGTGAGAGTGAGTGTGCACGCACGTGAGGGAGAGACAGATGGAGCGAGAAAAAGTGATCAGCGCGGAGCGGAACAGTTGCTGTAATCAGATAACTGCACAACGAACCCAACAGTCCAGGTCCTAATGAAACGTTTTGGGGTTTCGAGAAGAGGCTTGCTAAGCCATAGACTACTTTAGCTTACGTACGGGAATATTTTTCAACACATGGGGTAGCGCCGTGTCAGTGCATGTCGACACCGCGGGAGCAATAATGGCATGCGAGTGATTATCACTGAATAAACTTCTAAATCCCTCCTAAACGTAACTCGCCACGCATATTGTGTGCAATATAAGGGTACACTTCGTTAGAGTTAGAGGTGGCGTGGGATTTGATATTAACTAAGACAATGTCGAAATGGATAAAGTTTGATGCGTCAAACCTAAAGGGAGATTGTTGTGATTTGTCCCGCCCCTCTCCCCTCTTCCTGAAACAAAGCAGGGGGCAAGCAGCGAGGTTTTGTTTCTCCACAACTAAAACAAATTATGGTGTGCCCATTTTTTATTTTTTTAAAAAGTGACAAATCTACAATTCATTCACTCACTTTGCAATGCGGATGATGATCAAGTCAGGCTATTTACTGTCACTGCCTGCTTCAAAGGCAATGGTATATCAAGTACAATATAGGCCTACAGTTGTAAAATAGGCCTAAACATTTACTCTAAATAATCTTTGTGTCATCCCCAACATTTCTCAAATGTGCAGTCAAGCTCTGTTGCCACTGTCAAGCCACAGTCCTTTGAATGTGTCAAGCCAAACTAATATATATTTTTTAAATAAATAAAAATGAATAAAAGCACCGAAGTATGTGGGCTATTCCTTTTTAAGTGGATATAATACTGTATAAGCATTAAGCAGACACTTAAAAAAAAAAAAGCTCAATGGGCTTCAGACATGATTGTCATTTTCCTGTTATTCATGTTATTATAAATAAATGGCTATTTATTTTTAACTTGAGACCTGGAATATTTGTCATTTTTTAAACTTTTTTTAACCCATATCGGTATCGGAAATCGGGTATCGGAAATCGGGTATCGGCCATGGGCCATGGGGAAAAAATCGGTATCGCATCGGCCATCAAAAAACCCGTATCGGTCGATCCCTAGACATAAACTACCTAATCTGAGCCACACTAATCATAGTTGTTTTTTTGGCCACTTAGGGGCAGCAGAAACACGCTGTAAACACATAATCAACTTTGCAGGGCCAGTGTGGAGGATTTAGTAGTTTAACAGTGTAGTTGCTGATTGCCTCACCCTTTTCTTCCTAGCATGGTTGGAAATGCAGAAGAAACACAACACAAACACAAGTCCCTATTTAGACATGTGTTTAGTTTAGAAACAACGGTTCAGCAGCTCATTTTAAGGTAAACAGAGGTATGAATATTATATTCTTTAAACAGAGCCCCCTGGATCTGACACATTGGACCTTTAAGTTTACAATATTTCAAACTCAGCAAATAGTTTCAGTTTTTCATACATGGAGCAACATGTCATACTTTAGGGGGCATTTTTGTGTCACCCGATGAATGAAATTCAATTCTTGCTTTTTTGGGCTCCACCACCTCCTTTGGTGATCAGTGGGTTCACCAGCTCTGCCTGTTTGTGGTTGGTTGTGAAGCAGCTAGTGTACAGTGGGTTTTTAGAGCTTTGAGGTAAGAGATTATAAGTAGGGTCATACATTCTGCAGACATGTCAGAGTTCCTTTTTTTTGTGGCTCCCATTTTCCAACAATTTGGAACGTTAAATGCTCTACCCCTGTGGAGAGCTGCAGATAGACGTGTCCATGTCACCAACCTGTCGGGACCATTATACTGGAGTCAGCACAATGTGTGGAAGGTACAAGCTTTCCCCCCTGTCCACCCCCCACTGTGCAGACACCTTGACCAACCTGAGGAGTCACCAATATTACAACTGATAGTTAGACAGTTACACAAACATACAATTAAGCTGGAGATACTGCTCCAGCACCACCACTTCTCAGCAATCCTGAAGCAAAGTTTTCAACAATGTTGCGGTTTCATCGACAAAATCTGCCTTCCACACATTACAGTTGTCCTCTTAATAATACAGGTACAGAGTAGTCCCTAAGTGTGTGGATAGTGACACAGTTACTACACAGCCTATACAGTGCAGTATTCATATACAGACTCTCAAACTAGAATATATGTATTTAGTTTTACTGATCAACAGTGTGGGAAATGCAGGAAATCACTAACTCAATATGAAATAGTTGAGATGAGTTAAAGTAAAGAGCAGACAACACAAGTGCCCTCAGTATTCAGACTTACAATACATGGCAGAGTGAGGATGGATGGCTACAACCTTTTTCTTCTCTTTTTATCATTAGGCACCATCGGTGACTGGAAGAATCACTTCACCGTGGCCCAAAACGAGAGGTTCAATGAGGTCTTCCAAAGAGAAATGAAAGACTTTGCTCTGTCTTTTATCTGGGACATCAAGGACATTGAGAACCAACTGTTGGTCTCATGACAACACAAAGAAATCCCAGTTGAAGCTTAATGAATACTATGCTTTAATAATTAATCAAAGGCCTCCAAAATGATGCTAAAACAACTCATTTTCTTGGCAACGCACTCCATATTATTCAGCTCATCACACTGCAGAGTATGGATGTTTTTCAGTACAAAGCAGCTCTGCAGCTATCATCACCTGATCAGGAACATACCCACATATGTGTGATCAGTTTGATTTGAAGTGTTGGAGTTTGTAAAACTTCATTATTTCTAAAAACGGACTTACCCTATTTAGAAATAGTAATCAATCAATCACTTTCAGTCAATAAATAGTGAAGTGTGCGAAATGACTTGTTTATGATTGGAAACAAGGTTTAGGATTTGTCCTTGATTTGGGAGTTACCTGATTCACTTGAGACTTGACTTTGGACCTCAAGGCCCTGACTTGAAGCTTAATTGTGACCATGACTTTGTTTCAGCTCTGCAACTGTTTTTATCTTGATAACTATTAAGGAACATTCGTTTACACTATATATTTATTATATAATGAATAATAATTGATAAAGCCATGGAGAACAGGTTAAACTGTGGAGGATGAAGGCTGAGTATGTAAGGAAGATAATGTGCAAGCAGCTACTGAAACGAGTCTGAAGCGCTGACATTTAGTCTGATTATCTGTCCTATTTACCTTTTCTGTGATCACATGTTGCCTGATGTCAATGATTAAATATTATACAGGAACATTTATTTTGTTATTGTTTGCCTTGAATAAAACATTGATGCATTTAGTTACAATGGATCAGTTGATATTAAGTTCCTGAGCTGACTTCATGAAGCAGTTATATTGTGATGAAAATCATTGAATGCAGCTTTAAATACTGTTTTAACGTACTTGTACTTGTGCGTCTGACAGCTGAAGTTAAATATAGTTACTTGGCAAATGTTTTTGGAAGATTTCTCGTCTTTGTTTGTAGAATGTGATTCTCGTATGATGATGAACTACAACTCATTGATGTAGATGTACTCTGACAGCTCTGCAGTATATAAACTTGTGACACAGCTACAACTTTGGAACAGGTCACTCTCCATAATGAGTATTTAATTTTCAGAGATATCATTTTTTCTTCAGTAAGGCTTTGAATGCAGTAATCTTACTTGTAAAGGTAATAAAATATACTTCTATGTTGGGGAATTCATACTTCCCCGGCCACACTTGCTATTGTACTGCCCTCTTGTGGCCAGATAACAGGCCTGTCACTGGGATGTGCTGCATGTTGAACATTTATAGAAATGAACACTCGTGGGTAAACTGAATATATATGTTGTATTTATGATGATTGCTTCTCCAGCTGTTGAGAGTCTTTACAAAAGAAATGCAGCTGTTGGATCTTCTTGAATGTGTCTGGTCAGATGATCTTATCCCCCAGAGGAGCCAGTATGGTCCTGTCAGTCCTCTGCGGGACTCTGTCCTACTGTTTTAGTCCTCATCACTGCCCATATCTAAAGGGTCAAAGTCTGGGTCATCTTCATCCAAGTCCAAGTCATCAATCTCCTGGAAAAGTGACTCATCCACCTCAACATTGTTTCCAGCTGCAGAAGAAAGATGGTGTGTGTCAGTTCAATCATTCTTCATTAGATCCACTCTAAACAAGATCTGAGCTTTTTAGTCTAAGCCTTTCATCAATTTATATGTGGACATTTTCTACCATTTCTATAAAAACAGGACCTTATGACAACAGACATGTTCTGGGATGGATGAAAAATCATACCAGCCACACGCTTCGACACACACTCGGAAACATTCTTACCATCTTCAAGGAACTGAATGTCAGATGTGTCCAGGTTGTGGTCTCTCTCAAACAGCTGTTTACCTAGTGACGGAAAGATTAGATTTTCTTTAGTCCATTTATTTCTGCAGTGGTCCAGAAAGTATCCAGACAAAACTGTGCACATACTCTGTTACTACAAGTGCAAGGCAAAAGAAAACCGTCAGTAAAATACCTTAAATGTGTTAGTACACAAAGTATTCGAGTCCACTACTGTGTGTATGTAATCAACCTCCCTGGCTGTGAACACTGACAGATAATTCTCAGTAACAGCATGAGTTTACCCGTGAGTTTGGGTTTTCCCGCCTGCTCCTCCTCCTTCTGTCTTTTCCTCCTTAGCTCAGCAATCTCCAGCTCAAACTTTGCCTTCCATGCCAGGAAGTTTTCAATGGTTACCACAGTACCCTGGAACGCTACCTGCCACACACACACACAAATCAAATCAGATTTTATTTGTATAGCCCAAGGTACATTTGCCACACCCTCTGTCCTTAGACCCCACAAAAAACCTTTAACAGGGAAAAAAGGTGGAAGAAACCTCAGGACGAGCACAGAGGAGGGATCCCTCTCCCAGGACGGACAGACGTGCAATAGATGTCACACAGTCACACACACATTACCACTACCACATTTTTCACTTCCTGATACTTTCCTTAACTGACTGACTGACTTAGTAAAAGTGTAATATACAGCAGCATTCTGTCCTGAAGCCAGGGCTGAGAAATATGAATTAAGGTAATGATATATTAATTTACCACTATATATATATATATATATTCAGCCTGTTCCTACCTTCTCTGCTTCCTCTGCCTCTTTCTCTTTCCGCCGTTTCTCTTCTTCTCTTCTGTTTTTCATCACGTCCACGATTTCGTTCAGCTTTTCCTGAACAGCTGTCACCAGGGTAAAAATCATCACCATGCCCAGGTTTTCGTCTGCCTGCAGGGTTACACACAAACACATTGTTGACTGCTAACAGATAGATCAGGAGACACTGTTTACTGATGTCTGCAACAGTTTTATGAATATTATCATCAGAGAGCAGCTAATTAGTGAGCTTACCTTCTGATGTACTGACCATAACCTGTTATTGATTTTAGTGAATCTATTCAGCAGTGGTTGTCTAGTTCTCAAACTTTTCATTAATGTACTCTGACCAGCATAGAGAAGAAGATCCGCAGTGTCTCTAGATATAAATATATACATATTTTAAAGGTAACACAAACATTATGATTCTTTTCAGGTGATTATACATCAATGCAAACAGAGTCAGCAGTGCAGTTAGGAGAACACAAGACGTGATTTACACAGCAGATACTGTATGTATAGAAGAAATACCACTTTTAATTTCAGCTGGACTTTACGCTAAGTATGAGTTTATGTCAAAATGTCTGTCAATTTTAGGGGTGGAGCGGTTCGTCGACGTCATCGATTACATAAATACGTCGACTTGTAAAACGTGCGCCGATGCGTAGCGGTCGTATATGCGGAAGTAAGATGGCTGCTCGCGGTAAAAACAATGAAGGTAGGGGTGGGCGATATATCGAGTATACTCTGTTTATGTAAAAGTTTTAAGCCGTCTGCATTTAATTCTCCGGAGTTTTGCCTGTGTCACTCGCTCCTGGTGCTGCTCACAGCGTGCAGCACACTGCCCCGCCCACGCAGAAAAATCCCCTGCGCGCATGCGTACTTTCTGTATCAAGTGAGGAGAGACGAGCGAGTGAATTGAAGACTTGGTTCCGAAGAAAAACAGCTGCGGTCACGCTGTCTCTCGTTTTCGCGTGGTCACGTCAGCCGCTCCAATATTTTCAAGTGCGCCCTTATTGTCGACTTTATGGCAAATACTTTGAGAAAACCGGGAAAGTCAGCGCTAGCTTACTGCAGCGTGTGGACACTTTCGGTTTTCAAAATAAGACGTGGGTGTTAAATGTATTAAACGTTTATTTATAAAATATAAGGAATGGTAAAAATCAGATTTTAAAAAGTGTCTCATAAGCCAAGTATGATACTGCCCTGCTTCAATGCTCATATGTACATTATGAAATAGATTAAAAATTCCTAAAAAAAAATATGACAAGTGTTAAAATGCTATAAAGAGTGTGTTGTGAAGGCAGCTATTTTTGGTGCATACATTTCATCTTGTTACTTTCGAAACAAAAGTTTTGTTTTTCAAGAGATGTGTTTGAATAAAATCTTGAAATATTAAGCAGACATGCTTTTGCTTTTTATTTAGGTAAATTCATTGTCATTAATCAAGTAATTAAAAATCATTGTTGGAATAATTGATAAAAAATAGTCGTTAGATTAATCGACTAATCGAAAAAATAATCGTTAGATTAATCGATAGAAAAATAATCGTTAGATGCAGCCCTAGTCAATTTACAATTCTACCATACTGCTTTATTTATATTTATATTTATAGCATATCGCCATACTTATATTTATATTGATAACTCTGCTTATACGGTTTATACTATTTATATCTCCAGACTTTTCTATTCCCGGATGTCTTTTAGCTTGTATATGTATATACACACACACAGAGAAACGTAATTTCAATTCTCTGTATGTCTTGCACATATTGCAGTATTGACAATAAAGCCGACTTGACTTGAACTTGAAAATCCAAAAATATCTGAAAAGGTTATCAAAACAATGCTTCACAGATAGACGGAGGGACAGACGTATGATGTGGTCTAGGCAGGCACCAATGGAAACAAAAGAGATGGACAGACCTGCTGCTGCAGCAGGGTAAGGATGTCCTCCACATCACGGTCCTCCAGGTTCTCCTGGGAGTGAATCTCCCACAGTGGAGGTTCGTCCGGGTATTTCTCAACATACGTGAACTTAATTGTTGCGTCCACGGCTGCAAGAAGAAAACAAGAAGCTCACGTTGAGACAGTTTTTATTAAACAGCTTACTCCAGTGTTTGGTGGAGCAGCCTCAGCTGATCTGGGGTAAGATGCTAAAAAACAATCCTGAGATTTATAGAAAGATGTTTCACACATATATATGTGAGTCAGAACCTTTGTCATCATGGCCAAAATCATTTTAAACGTCTTTAGAAGCATTTCATATTATTAAACTGACACATACACCAACCAGTGTACTCACTTTCGCCATTTTCCCCTGCATCTGACGTCACAGTGATGGTGAAGCTGGTAGGATCCTCTGAAAACACTGCGCGCGCACACAAACACACACACACACACACACACACACACACACCGACATGGCATCATCATCTGTGTTATCTGTGATGACAGCAGCAGCAGTGAAAGCGTCTAACGTTGCTGTGAGGACAGCCACATGTGCGTGCCTGTGCAGCGCAGCACAGTGACGTCACACTCTTCATAATCCTACATAATAAGTGTACATGTGATGGCCGCCGAATCACACACTGACCGTGGAATAACATTAACGTTCTGGACAAACTCATGTTAAGGTCCGCTGTTCCTCGACACGGGCCGAAAGATTACGAGTCTGAACGAAGTTTGTGTCCACGAGACATACATAGGCACGCTGGAACTGCTCGTCAATAGCTGCTTCACATCTCACATTGACTTGACAGACGTACAACGACCCTACGCCGCTGGTTTAAAGCGAACAGATAACTAGGTTAACTAACTTTAACTAACGTGTGCTAGCCTGTCAGCTAGCTGCCTGTGAACACTGACGGGATTCAAACCTGTGAAGGAGTCTGGGTAGATGGACTCTATAGCTTCAAGCTCATTCCGCTGCTCTTCGGCGTAGTCTGTCATCTTAGTGCAGGTGAGCTATCCGGACGTTAGAAAGATCATTACCACTGTGTGCAAACTAACACACACACACACACGGAGAGAGAGCTGCTGCGTGTGCCCACTGCTGCTCGAGATTCGACCTTTTTGGTCTGATAGCAGGGTCGATGTCTAGCATGGTAAATGCTCACTGGAGGAGATACTACTGTTTGAGCAGCTGGAGACTATATCTCTATTATTATTATTATTTATATGTATTTCTGATTTATTCAGTAATCACCATCAGCGTGACAGTAACACCGTCACTCTTATAATATCCATTACTTTGGTCTGCGCGCAAGCGCACAAACTGACCGATTGTTTCCCTGACTTTGCAGAAAACGAGGCCACAGCGCCACCAACCGACAGAGAGAGGAACTGAAGTATGTGGAACAGTTTCAAGCATAGACATATATACATAAACGCCGCATTGAGCGCTGAATGGTACGTAAACGGCGCCGCCATATTGGACCTGGCTGAGTCGAGCGGTCGGAGAATAGGAGCAAACGAAGAAGATGCCGATTTCATGTTCTGCGTGGAATTGTACCAAGTGGTTTACATCACAAAACAGATCTCTTGGTATTACCTTTCACAGGTAAGAATGAAAGATTACTTTTGATTGTATTTGGCCATTATAACGTCATTTTACGAACAGAATTTGCTGACTTTGTGTCTGATACTATGAAGTCATGCGCATAATATTGTCCCGCGGTGAAACCAAACAAGCAAGAACTCTTTCCTATTTAACTAAATTGGACCGAAGTAACTACTCTGATCGATTGATCTGATTCTATGTATGTTTCCCAAAGATAAAGAGCTGAGAAAGAAATGGGAAACAGCTGTTCTGCCAGTCCATCATCCGTGCTCTGCAGTGAGCATTTCAGACCGGAGGATTTGGACAGGACAGGTCAGACAGTCAGGATCAGAGCTGGAGCTGTTCCTTCAGTCTTCTGTTTCCCAGCTCATCTCCACAGGGTAGGTGATCACTATGCTGTACTAGGCTGCACTTTATTTTATTTTAGATTAGATTCAACTTTATTCTCATTGCACAAAGTACATAGACAACAAAATACAGTTTAGCATCTAACCAGAAGTGCAGAGTGTGTACAAATGAACAGGATATATATATAGTGCAGATATAAATATGACTATGGGATACATACAGTTGAAACCAAAAGTTTACATACACTGTATAAAAAGACATTTTTTTCCCTCACTGTCTGACATGAAATCAGACAATAACTTTTCCTGTTTTATCTCCGTTACGATTACCAAAATTATTTCTATTCGCTAAATGCCAGAATAATGAGAGAAGTAATAAAAAAAATTGTCTAAAAAAATCCTTCTCTCATATGTGTGTGTATGTGTGTATACATATATAATATGTGTGTGTATACATATATAATATGTGTGTGTATATAATGTGTGTGTGTATGTGTGTGTGTGTGTGTTCATCAATATATATGTTCATCAATGTGAAATAAAACGATTAATCAAAATCAGTTAAATCTAAACGTTAGTGCTCTTTATTCAGAAACCCTCATGTCACATCTACATTTCAGGATCTGGTTATTATAGACACAGATTAAATGTTAAATATAAATATTTCAATATTTATCACAGTAACAGTGTTACACACATTAGTAGCTGTAAACAATCAGCATTAGAAAAATACATACGTTGGTTTGGTTCTTACATAAGGAGTAAACATTTATAATCATCACTTTAAAAGTTACATACGTTGTTTTTTTGGTGCCTGTTTATTTCCCAGATATATTAGTGTGTGTGTGAATGGGTGTATAAGAGACATTAACTTAAAGAACTTTGTAGAAAGGCGCTTTATGAAGTTCAGTCCATTTCCGTGTATTAGTTTACCGGCAGACCTGCCAGGTCCAATATGGCGGCGCCGTTTACGTATCGCGACCAACGACCAACCTGCTCAATGCGGCGTCTATGTATATATGTCTATGGTTTCCAAGTACCCCTGGCTGCAGCCCGCAGATCGAGGCGTGCCTCAACGTTGAGCCACGCCCACATTGAGCCACGCCCCCGGCCGCTCTGTGGACCGCTAAAGAATATTGTGCGCATAAATCAGTTTGCAAAATGGAGGTAAGGAAGGTATCTTTTTTTTGTTTTGACGTGCTATTTTGTGATATGTGTGATAGGCAAGGGGCAAGGAAGTAACATTATTTTATTTCTGAAACAGGTTAAGCTCTGTATGTATTTGCGTTCTACATTGTAGTCAAGCCAGTAGCTCCAACATTGCAAATGCAGATAGATCACAGACTGCGAATAGACGTAGATGATTGAGAAAATCAGCACTAACCTACTACAGAATGTGGAAAAGTCCAGTTTTCAAAACAAACGAGCACTGCCTAAATTTCATTAAAAAGCGGTGTCTCATAAAACAAGTGTTGTATGCTCCTACACCCATTTTTAAATATGAGAATTTAGCTTAATAGCTTCGAGGTCGTGTGACAGTACGCTCTGTACATTGTCATGGGGGCCAAATGCGATTTCAGAGAGGTATGTGTAAATTGTGACACATTACAATTATGTTATGTTACGTTATGATTTTTGAAACATATTGGAATCTTCCTGCATTTCCTTCTACAAAGGAAAACATGATGCAGATAAGGAGATGGTGGTGCCTTGTTCTCCTGGAGAACTTCCCCATGCCGTAAGTGCCCTCAATGTCACACTTTTGAATCATAACCTTTTAAATCACCTGTTTTACTTTATTCAGTGTCAGCTGACTAGCAAAAAAATGTTTCATCAGGAATGTATGTTTTCAAATCACCAAGGTCTAAGAAAGAAAGATCGCGTGACAGAAAAAGGCGACGAGAAGAAAGAAGACTCCAGGTGAGAGGTCATGTGAGTTATTATGTAGTCAAACTATTACTTGAAGACAAAAGCCTAACCTCTCGACTTATTTCAGGATGTGGAAGAGGTCCCGCTGAAAAGGTTCAGCTGTTCAGAATCTGTCCCTGAAGCATCAGGTATTGTTCAAGCAGTTTTGTTGTTTACACATCCATCAAAGTTGTAGAGGTACATCATGTCACAGAGAGTCATTTCTCCATTTTCATTACACCAGTATACTAAAAATCAAAGACACTGATTTTTTTTTTTTACAGCTTGCATTGTTATTGTGCCTATAAGAACCATAATCTGTTTCCTTTCTAGTGGAGGCTGACAACGTACCAGGACTGGGAACAGGGAGGGAGGTATGTTGCTTGCTATGGGCTTTTTTAATTTAATTTCTCCAACCCTTACTTAATTGTTTTCTTTATTTTTGATTAGGAGGATGCACTGCTACGTGACACCATGGAGGCAGCAAAATGGTGTTCCGCACAACAATTCAAAGGGAAACTTTCCCTGCCTCAAGTAATCGCAATGGACCAGAAAGGTCGCTTGAGGGCGGTGGAACGCCTAAGAATATCCGAAGGCCTCGATGAAGAGGAGAATGAAAGGGTCCGGAAGCCATTTCTCTTCCTTTTCAGTCTGCAGGAAGACCATGAGTCCTTCTGCACTGAAATTATGGACACGCGTCATTTTCAGGCATTTTCTGCTTTTGTGTAGGCTACTGTCTGTGTCTTTTGTTTCCTGTTTTACTCCTCTTTTATTTTGAAGTTCAGTGTTCAGTGTGTTCAAGTAAGAAAGAATAAAATATATGCACTAAATGTACCACCTGAACATCACCCAGTATATATATATATATATATATATTATATATTATTTTTTTAAACAATTACAAAAATAAATAATATTTAATTATATATATATATATAATTTATATTATATTATATTATATACACAGAATTAAAATATTATTTACACAGAGCGACCACTTGCAGTTCATAGTCTCCGCCTCCAGATGGCCCCCGGAAAGGAGTCAAGCGTTGGGGGCGTGGCTCAATGCGGGCGTGGCTAAACGTTGAGGCACGCCTCGATCTGCGGGCTGCAGCCAGGGGCTTCTCAACAGTTTGGCCATATATTTGGAATTAGTGCGCATGAACAGGGAAATTAGCTATAGAGACCACAACTGTTTTTTGTACCAGGCTGTAAACATGTTTATTTCTGCTGTGAAGTTGCTTCTTTTTGAAACAAATGTGGAATATTGAAGATTAAAAAATGAATCAATACATTAAGTAAACGTATGCAGTTATATGAACCATCAGCAGCAGTTGATGAACATGCAGCAAAACAGACAAATATCAAATGAAATCAATTAATTCCTCACTAACATTCATGAAACAATTACTTATTATTTTTACAGATTTCAGGTATTTCATATTCATATAATTTTTTTGTTATATTTATTTATTTTTGTTACTAAATTAGATAAATTGGCTCTTTAATTTAAATTGTCTTCTACCGTTCATTAAAATGTAAAGTTACTAATCAGTTACATGTTTGTTTCTTAACAGTTGATGCAGGTGATGTTATTTTAAATGTCTGTTGGCATGTATAGATCTCTATGATTTCCTTCCTGAATTTTTCAAACATTTTATGGAATGCCCTGTTTTACTTAGAAAATATGTATTTCACACTGGAAATGAATGGAACAATTGATGCATGATGACCATGAAAATATACCCTCCTGTTCCTTTAATTAAATGTGTGTGGTTATGTGTTTCAAGTGAAAGGTTTTCATGACCTACATTAAATGTGCATATGTGCCACCAATCAACAACAAGTTAAATATTCAAGTAAGAACAGCTGAGTTTATTCTGTTTATCAAAGACATGGTTGACCAAAATTAATAATTTTTGCACGTCACACACCTTCTCTCATTTCCTGTCTCTTTGCTCACTGCTTTCTCTCACAACGGTTAAATGGTTGTGCACTTTATGTCCTTGAGTTTCTTTAGTTTTTATTTTTCTTGGACAGGTCACCAGTTCATACGAGTCCGTCACAGTCACCAGAGTCACCAGTGAACCTGCATGTGTTAAGACTCTGTGAGGAACCTGGAGAACCTGAAAAGAACCATTGAAAACATGGGAAGAACATGCAAGTATGTATATCATATATTTAAATATTTAGATATGTAAATACTTCAGTGTCAAGTCTATTACTATTCAGTACTGATCTGTACCTTATCATACTCTATGACTCTATGACTCTGACTCAGTGCTCCGATTTATTGTTAATTAATAAATTCTCTTAAAGTTGCTGTACCTTAGTTCATACATTACTTTGCAATTAAAAATGAGCTAATGTTTCAAACGGCTTCTTAGTACAGTAATAGAAGGCCTTAAATGCATGCAGTGTTACAGAGATAGGGAGAAATAGTGTGTATAAAATAGTGGTTATGCCTTCTATCATTTCATGTGCTTAGACAGGGTTGTACCATTACACTGAGCCACTGAAAAGACAGCTTTGTCAATGAGGATGCAGCCACAGCTTGTCTGCCTGAATACATTGTCTATCTCATTTCTATTTGATGCTCCATGTCCAAGACAGGTCTTTTCTCTGGTGTGAAGTCCCTGTCTGTCCTCTCCACGTAACGCTGCAGGGTGCTGTAGTACTGCTCACTCCTGGAAAAGGTGTAGAGTGCAGAGATCTCCTCCCATGCTTTGTGGTTGGGGAAAGGGAATGGATCAGGGTCCCTGTTTTCAAAGAAGCTCTGCAGGTTTCTCTGGGCCAGCTTGGTAGCGTAATCAACAGCAAAGGCATCAAAGTACTCCTTCTCTTTCTCCATGTAGCGTTTTGAGAATGTGAGCTGCAGGTAGCTGATTTTGGAGCGACAGTTTTTGTAGCAGGTGCCCAGGAGGCCCACAAAAGCAGCAGTTATGATGATACACCAGCCCAGGATCTGCAGACATAAAAGAATGATATGAACTGCTTTCACTCAACCTGAATACCACTCGCCTCACTGTCTCCTTTCAAGTGTGAGAAACTATAGTGACCACTAAACTCATGAAAAACACAGATGTCCGTGTCTAGACTCGGTGTTTAGTTTGTCTGTAAAGCGATACTGTAGAAATAGGCAAATACTTTAAACATGCCCTATACTGATGTACTGATGAGGTGTACTCAAGCTGTTAGCTGTTCAATTGATACAATGCAATTATAGTAACATTTAAACATTAAAAAAAAAAAATTAATAAAAAAAAAAAGATTTGTTCAAAAGCGATCATTTCAAAGTGGATTAAGATTATCTTTGATCTGGAACTTTCAACCACAGAGAAGCCACAGATCAACTCTATGTACTCGTCAACTCGCTGAAAAATACAAGCTTTTACATAAATATATCATATAAAAACAAACTCAAGTAAGTATAAGCAATTAATTATAAACATTCAATCTGCAGCCTTGTGTATCAGTACATTGGTGTATAGTGGAGTCAGTTTTAATGTGATGTTTGTCCCACATCCACAAGTTCTGGTTCTGAAAGAGCTTTTTGAAGACTGTGAAAATAACTCTGATGATGTCATCATTCATTATTATTTATTATTAATTAGATTGTAGACAGTCAAGAGTTAAGAAAATAAAGGCATGGAGGATAACATGCAAAGTCTCCAGGGCACCAGCTCACATTCCAGTGTTTTAGGAACATGATGATAAGACTAAACTTCAGGATATTTCGGCTTCTTAAGCTATGTGCTGCCTCTCTTCTTCCAAAAACACAATGGTTTTGTGTCAGCTTGAGTTGTGTAGCATTAGAGCAACATTCAGATCATTATGTCATTCTGTCCTTCCTCCAACACAGCTGTCCTTCCCCTGACTGTTACAGCCACGCAAACTATGGTAGTGTGAAAGACAAAAAACAGCAAAAGACAGAGCAAGTCTGGACCAGCCATACAGTGAGTCATATGACCTGGAGATTCTCCACCTAAACTATCAAAACATATAACTAAACTAAGAAACAAAGAAGTGAACACTGCACTACGAGAGCCCCACCCTTAAAGAATAGCCTAAGTCTAAAGTACAGACATAAATAAACTAAGGAGATATTTAAATACAGGGGGAGGGCCACACACAGTCAGTAACACCTGAGAGAGAGGGTAGGGTAGAGTGCTTACACATAGTGTAGTGAGTAGGTTTTAACATTTATTTAAGTTTATCTGGGGCTCCACCACTCGAGTACTACAATAACATTTAGAGGACTGAAGTGACAGATTTAAAAAAAAGAATGGTCACAACACTTTTAATAGTATAGCTCAAACACTTGGACTCTAAATTGTCTAAAACACACACCCCAGTGTTTCCTACCTGTGACTGGGCCCTTAACATTAGCAGCAGCTCCATGCGTTCGTTACTGGACAGTTTGGAGCAGTCACAGGGCACTTGAGCCAGCTCCTCCCGACACTTCATGGTCTTGTTTTTACAGAACAGATCCACCACCAGGTTGTTATCGAGACCACTGACGGCACACTCATAGAAGGTCCCATTGAGCAGGGCCACAGAGAGCCACATTACAGGAGCCACACAAGCCCCAGTGAAGATACTCGTGAACACCCTGAGGCAGTTGAAGCAGTTTCCACGGGGGCAAAGCTTCATGGGATTGAGACAGCAGCCAGTGTAGAGCCTCCACAACCTGCTGCTGAAGAACAGACCAAAGACTAACAGCACTGCAGCCGGGCCCAGCAGGAAAGTCAGCCCATAGGTGAAGTTCTGATCATGATTGCATGGGCACTGAAAGGAGACCATGGAGAAGACTCGCTCCCCACCTATAGTCAGGAGTGCCATAAAACTGTAGCCAATTGTGGCTTTTTGATTCATAAAGAATCGCAGGACGGTCTGGAAGTTATCCATGGTGTCAGCAGGAAGGTTGTGGACTCACTCCACAAAGAATTAACCAAAGTAAAAGACAGTGAAAAGTGACAGAGAGCCTGCAGTCATTCCCTGTTGTTATTCCACAGCTGAAGACAAAACACATCTACCAAGCTTCCCTGTGCCCCTCCCTTTGGCTGACTGTCTGGTATTCAGGCTCCTTCTTCAGTCAGTCTGACGCTCCGCCCACTCAATGCCTCTTTATTCACTACCACTATCTACCACTATCTACCACTTCTTTAAAAGAAACATCCTCACTGTAGTGCTGCTAAAAGAAAACTACAACCTCCCTCCACTTTGCTTTGTCTGTTCACATTTACATCCCTCTTTATTTCATTTGTTCATGTAGCTTCAACTGTGCTGAGGCTCATTTGCAAAGATCCTGCTGGTCTGGTTTTTGTGATTAGTAGTCTTTGTGTGACAGCCTACAAGAACATGCTTCTGTTTATTTACTTTTATGGAGCAGTCATTTATTTCTATCTAATGAGAACTGTATATATGCATTCACTTAACACAACAAACACAAAGTTTACAGTGTGCATTCAACAAGAATCAAATGTTTTTCTTATGTCAAAAGATGCAAAGAGGAGACATATACATGTAGTGATTCATGCAGAATGAAAGCATTCCTCTTATGAAGAAACATACCATTGTTGCAGGGAGACATCATCAACATTAGCAGCTGAGGGTGGAGTGAGGAAGTGATCACATCCTCTTGGTGGTTTTTCTGTTACATTTCCCCAAGAGTGATATAATAGACTCAGAGTGTGTGATAGAGGAAGCTGTGAACCAGCCTCTACACACAGTTTGAAACACATTATTATCTGCTGCTACTAACACGAACATCATTCAAGCACAAGCTTGTCTTTTTACAATGACTGTGTACAGGGTGTCACATAGTGAACGTAAATACATTCATTCAACTGATGCTCACATGCTGAGTGCTGAATCTGCCAGCAGTGAACAGGAAATGGTTTCAGCCCACACAGACCCATCCTTCATCTCATTAGGAGCATGCCCCGACATTGTCAGGCATGCATACAAGCACATGGAGGCCATACAACTTACAACTGCTGATTACCATTATGAGTTGCTACAAAGACATTTTGGCAAAATGGACTAGCCTGCCGTATCATTTTTTTTGCTTTGATTTTGGGGATGTCTTTAAATTTAGCCCTCTGTGGGTTGGTAATTTTCATTTCCATTAATGATGTGGCATTCGTTCCTAACACATTACCCAGTCCATATCAGGAAAGATATCCAGCATGATTTCTTTTCCCATTGAGATCTGATGTGTTTTCAAAGTGAGCAGTGTACATTCATTCACATGCTGAGTGCTGAATCTGCCAGCAGTTAACAGGAAGTGGTTTCAGCCCATACACACACAGTAAACAGGTCATTAGATGCACATGAACACTGTACTTCACTGTTGCTGATGTTAAGTGGATGTTACTCATCTATTTGCAGTCATGTCACAGCCCTCTCCTGTGAACCTTTATATCTTTCTTTTGTTCACTGAAAGGTTTTTTGGATTTAAGTGTTGGTGTCCTGTGGTTAGTGATTTGATGTGAGTTGTCCTTTTGTTTTCATAAGACATGCATAAATATATGCTATACTGTCCAACTTCCAGGTTTCAGCTGTCTGGTTTTGTTAGTAGTATGGCTTTGTGGATAACATGTTGGTCAGTCCCCAGCTTTAGTCCAGGGTAAAATATATAAACAACTATTTACTGTATTGCAGTATGTTTTGTCCAGACATTTGTGGTTCTTCATGATTTTCATTTTCCTTGGATTTTTCATTCAGCACCATCATGAAGTTGTAATCACTCTGGTGATCTTTTAACTGAAATCTAGTCCCATCATCAGGTCAAAATTTAGTGCTGGTCAACTGGTTAAAGGGACACACCTATTTCTCACCTCTGACACACATAAATAATGCTTTTGAGCTGTTTACTGCAATTAAGTCACAAGTATCTAGACAGATTGAGTAAGTAAACATGAACAGCCCTGAAAGTAATGCTTCATTTTATGTGTGAACACATCATAACACAGACAATCCTGAAAAAAACTTACAACACCATCCTGCCTTCATCTACAAAATTAAGAACAGCAGGGTTATCATCAGCAGGTTCGCTTGACTTGATTGACACCATCCTCATCATCCCATTGTCAGTCTCCTGGCAGTTCTCCACATAGCGGTGCAAGGTGCTATAGTAATGATCTTTGGTGCAGAACTTGTAGAGGGAGGAGATCTTCTCCCAGTCCCTGTTGGAACGGGTGATGATGTTTTCAGGTGGAGTCTGATTGAAGAAACTTTTCACATTTCTCTCAGCAAGCTCTCTGGCATGCTTAGTGGTGTAAGACTCAAACATATTGCACTCCTCCTGAGCATACACCCTCCAGAATTTGAGCTGCAGGTAGCTGATGGGGGAGGTGCACCGAGCCACACAGGTCAGCAGTAGGTTGGACAACATGATCGAGGCAATGAGCAGCCAACCCAGAATCTGTAGTCAGCATTAAACACATCAGAATTTACAGTTAGGTACAGGGGATGTAAAAATAATTAGAAACACATATATTAATGCTTATGGCAATATTGACACTTGACACAGTGAAGCAAAATGAAGCAAAATGTCTAAATGTCATGATGAAGGAATGTAAGGATATGTCTGCCTGTCAATACAGTGTCTCTGTCCTATGGTGGGTGAATTTCAGACTATAGTCATTGTGTTTTCAGGGCTGCTAGTCTATAGTAGATAGTGGAAATAAATACACTGCTCAAAAAATTAAAGGAACGCTTTTTAATCAGAGTATAGCATCAAGTTAATTCAACTTCTGAGATATTGATCCGGTCAGGTAAGTAGTTGGGGGGATTGTTAATCATTTTCATCTGTTTTGGTGTTAATGAAATTAACAACAGGTACACCAGAGAGGCAACAATGAGACGACCCCGAAAACAGGAATCTTTTTACAGTTGGAGGCTGCTGACATTTATTCCCTGCTCATCTTTTCTGACCAATTACTCATTAGTTTTGCATTTGGCTAGGGTCAGGGTCACTACTGGTCACAGCCCTCTCCTGTGAACCTTTATATCTTTCTTTTGTTCACTGAAAGGTTTTTTGGATTTGGGTGTTGGTGTCCTGTGGTTAGTGATTTGATGTGATTTGTCCTTTTGTTTTCATAAGACATGCAGAAATATATGCTATACTGTCCAACTTCCAGGTTGTGTCATGTTGGTCAGTCCTCAGCTTTGGTCCAGGGTGAAATATCTAAACAACTATTTAATGTATTGCAGTAACGTTTTGTCCAGACATTTGTGGTTCTTCATGATTTAATAAAGTTCAGATATTCATGTTCCCCTCAGGCTAGAATGTAATCACTCTGGTGATCTTTTAACTGAAATCTAGTCCCAAAACAGTTCCATAAAAATTCTAAATAATATTCAACAGAGTGAATTTTGAATAATATTATCACATAACTAGAAGATAAAAAGTTATAAGTTATATAAATCCAAAGTAACGCTAAGGCTCAGGATAAGTGTTAATATGCTCAGCTACAGTTTGTCTTTAATATGAGATTGAATATGAATCAATGTGTATGTAGCCCTGTGGCTGACTGAAAATAATAGCCACAGGGCTACATGTATGCTGGTCCTTATTACTGCTCACATGATTTGTAAACTCTTGTCAGGATCCCGTGGGACTGTTTGACCAGTGATCTGATTGGTCAGTTAATCTGTTCACTATGCAACAAAGATTTCTTTAGATTTGACCCTGGGTCATACTTGATGTAGTGCTCACTACATTTTACTGCTGAAAAACCTGTTTAGAAAAGTTTGTTCTTAATAAATGTCTACACTTTCGCTTCCCGGGGTTCTGACAGTACAGATAATCCTGTTTACAGCTTGTATGTTAACTTGAATCTTGTTTCCCTCATTGAAGAGTGTTTGAAGCAGAGGAGCAGCACTGACCTGAGACACAGCCTTCAGGGTGAGGAGGACTTCCCCATTGTCTCTCTTGCAGGGTAAGCTGTAAAGCTTCTTCTGACACTCTACCAGAGAGCCATTCTCTTCACACAGCTGCTTTCTGTAAGCCTTAACATTGATCCCGGTCATCGCACACTCAAAGTAGATCCCGTTGAGCAGAGCCACAGCGATCCAGGTGGAAGGCGCCACGAGCGCGATGGTGCTGATATGGAAGAGAATGTTCCCAGCAGCTGCCAGCTTCCTCCAGTGGCACAGCTGGGCCCTGCGGTAACACAGACCAGTGAACAGCTTCCACGTCTTCTTACTTAGGATGTAACCCAGCAGCAGCAGAGCCAGAGCGGGCACCAGAAGGAACACCATGCCTTAGAGGAAGTTGAGCTGATTGCAGGGACACTGGAATATCACTGAGGAGAAGATGTGTTCTCCCCCAGCTGTGAGTAAGGCAACCACCCCAAAACCGAGATTGGTCTGTTTGTTGGCAATGTTCAGAACCGTCTTAAACTTATCCATCTCTGACTGCTCTGTGTTTGTGTGTGTATCTCTCTCTCTCTCTCTCTCTCTCTCTCTCTCTCTCTCTCTCTCTCTCTCTCTCTCTCTCTCTCTCTCAAGGTATTGGTTAAAAATGCAGTCACATCTCCCTTTACTGAAAACTCTCAAACCCTCTCTCTATCTATCTATCTATCTATTATATATCTGTGTGTGTGTGTGCGTGAGAGAGAGAGGCTGTGATCTAACGGTACACTTTCACTTCATGTATTTGTCTCTGGGGCGTGTTTAGGGCCTGGCCCAAATATCTGTCAGTAGGGATGTAACGATACACTCAACTCACGACTCGATTCGAGTCACGATTTTTTGTTCACGATACGATTTTTTCACGATTTTTTAAAATCAAAATGAGCTACAGATCTTTTTATTTGTAGGAAAAAAACTCTCTTTACAGAAACTCTCAAACTGTTTGTGTTCTTATTAGGGCTGCCAGCAAGCAGCTGATCTGACCATTACCTTTCAGCTTGAAGTATGAGCTAACTGAAAATAATAACAATTAAGATGATAGCTTGTTAACCCTTTGATGAGAGTCCACGGCCCCGGGAAACGGCGAGGTCCGGGCGCTGTAAACGCAGAGCCGGTCGCGGCGCACCGCCTCGGAGCCAGCGCCGGGGAGAGGTCCCATGAGGGGATCCTCCCGCACCGTGCGGCCGTCCCTGACCCGTGCTTAGTTCCCCCGTGCAGACTGCGCGGAAGTTGCGGAGAAGTTGCGGTGATTGGTTAAAATTGCAACACCGCCCTGTATTCACGGGGATTCACTGAAGTTGCGTTGAAGTTGCAAATCGCAACATCGTGAATTCCTGGAGGGTCTGTGTTATGGTATCATTTACTGTACAGTCAGGCCTGACGCCGAATACCACTACTGCGCATGTGTGTAGGGGTGTGTGTGTGTGTGTGTGTGTGAGACACAGAAAGGCAGACGCGGCAGTGGAAGCTGCAGCCACAACGTGACCTATTTCTAATTAAAAAAACGTACTCTCGCATTCGCCAAGAATCGCGATTCATTTTTTCTGTGAACCGGTGCGAGTCGTCACGCATTTGTACCGATTTTAATCGTGTCACGATGTATCGTTACATCCCTATCTGTCAGTGTTTAGAAAACCTACACACAGTGTGAGAAATACACACAGATCTATTACAGAGACAGATGTCACACTGGAACTTTCTTACGACCCCCAGTAAGAGCTCTGTAGGTAAGCTCAGGACTAAAATCTAGTGATAACATGATTTTACACAGACAGTCAGCAGTGAAGCTTCACAGACATTCCTTCACAAAGTTCAGCACACAGGGTGACAGCTATATTATAAAAAGTACGATCGAGACCTGCTGTTATATGGAAAGTGTCATGAGATAACTTCTGCTATGATTTTGTGCTATAGAAATAAACCTGCATTGAATTAAATACACTTTTCTTGTAGATCACAGCGCACTCTGCTGGTAATTTCTGCTGTAATACCCAGGGCCATGATACTCATTTTGGCTCTATGCAAGATGCCATTTAGGGCCCCTATTTTGTCAAACTGAGGGAGAGATTCCTAACAGATGATCTGTGGTGATGCAACAGTCTGTTACATTTTAAGAGGAAAACAGGCTTCAGTACATTAATAACTGCAACAGATGCAGTATGTTCCTGAAAAATGTTTAATGTAAACTTTGAAAACAAGGTGACATAGAAACTCTCCTCACCAATCTAAAAGAGTAAAAAGAAATAACCTGACTTACTTAAATGAATAAAACTACAATCACTACTCGAGTTGAGGGGGGATGGGGGGGGGTGGCACCCCCCCTGGGGGAAAAATGGTCAAAATCATCCCTCTTCTAAAATGGTGATCCCTTCCATCCCTTGTGGCATTTTATCAATGCATGTGAAAATTACTTATATTTAACACTGGAAATAGAATTACCATTCGACATTTAGGGGGGCTTTATGATAATCAAAGAAACAAAGATCACAAAGATATGTCTCATCACTGTACGATGAAAACTCGGCGAGCTAGCCCCCAAAGAGTAGCAAATAATTCACAAAACGATACAGTATGTCTGATCTTTGCTGTTTCGTGTCAAAAGTTCTTTTTCAGCATGAGAAACGCTGCTAATGTCTCCTGCTATGTCTCTGCTTTAGTTTGAATCAGTCACGAAGCTCCTGGTTGTTACATAAAGACAAAGAGGCTTTGAAAGTGAAGTGAGACCTCTTGTTTCGATTTACAGTCGTCCCTCGCTATATTGCGCTTTTCGCGGACTTGCTATTTCGCAGATTTTTTCCAGTGTAATTTTGCATGCTTTTTTTTTACAGCGTACTGTACAGTATGAACGTGCATTGTGTTCTGCGTCCTAAATTGGCTAAGGGAGAACCGCACATGTGTTCTGCATCCTGATTAGCTAAGGGAGTACTGTACAAAATGCGTGTAAAAAGGTGTCTAACAGTGTCTGGTTAGGGGTTTTACGCCCTTAAAACGTATAATAATTGTAAAACTTACTTCACGGATTTCGTTAATTGCGGGTTATTTTTAGAACGTATCCCCCACGATAAACGAGGGACCACTGTACCACCTTTGGGTTTACTTCATTCTGGATCGTCATTGGTGGGTCAAAGGTGAATGTGGGTGGTACTAATCGATTCTCCTGACTCTGATTGGTCGACAAGTGACAGGTGTCAATCATCCACACTCTGTGTTGTTTTAGCCTTAACAGCACCGCTAGCTGCTACCTGCTGCTTCATATTCTTTAATACCGCTTGTTTCAAACATCGCGTCGTATTAAAACTCGAAGTCTTCTTTCCTCCTCCTTAAATTGTGTTTTTAAGTGAAGATGTTTTTAAACAAAAATATGTTTAAATGTATTTAAATATGTTTAAAAACACACAAAGGTGTAAAAAAACATACAAAGTTGTATTAATATTTGAGCACATTCACAAATAAAGATATTTAAAATGTTTTTACAACTATGTTTAAAAAAGATGTGAATGACATGATGTCCATAGTTAAGTGGTTATTGTTTCTTTCCGATAAATAGTATTGTCATGTGCAGTGCAGGCCATGCAACTGAGAATGCAAGCCATGAATCAGATGGGATTTAGGATTTGCCATGTCTAGCAAGTCTCCCTAAAATTGACTAGAATGCAGGAAATTGCATCAAAGAAATACAAAATCTCCTAAGTTACTCCTAAGTTAGGAGTACCATGACAAAAACAGGAAGGCAATTGCCAAAGAATTCATTTCATGCAAAGACAGTAGGAGGAGTACTTTTGGAAGTTT
This sequence comes from Collichthys lucidus, assembly GCA_004119915.2. Lineage (NCBI taxonomy): Eukaryota > Metazoa > Chordata > Actinopteri > Sciaenidae > Collichthys > Collichthys lucidus. The sequence goes on from CM014091.1 coordinate 348,971, forward strand.
TGAGTAGGGGCTGGGAGTAACCAGATTCCTTCCCTGGCCTGAGCACCATCCCTCCACAAAGTTTGGTGCATCTCTGTTCTGTTGGTTTTGTGTAATCCTGCTCACTGCACCAAAACATGACCTCATTGACAGTGTTTAATTTTTCTGTCTTGTGGTGGGTTTTCAATATTCGCTTAATTTCTGTCAGATGTTTTTTAGTTTGTGGAGCACTTTGTATTGCATTCTTTATTTGTATTGTGTTGTGCTATATAAATAAAGATTGAGTTAGATGTTGGGGAGTTCTTTGACAGAAAATTGAAGACTCAAATCCTGCTTCCAAACTACCATCACCAGTGATAGCAAGTAGCAAGTAAATGTTTCTTCCACTTTTTGTTGCCAGGCTGGCAACAGGCCTTCAGCTGTTAGCCATAACTTGCCAAAGTTGATTGAGTGGTCAGAGCATTTTAATTATTTCTAGTTATACATATATATGGTTAATTTTCCCGATAATCAATGCAGATAATTTCGCTCATGTGCCACCCCTAGAACACCCCCACTTTTTAAAGCGCTGTGACGCCCCTGCTCCTGTGTGAGTCCCGTGTAAGCCAGAGGGAACACACAGTCGGTTAAAGTAGACGAGAACTGACCAGCAGTGGCAGGGTTAAAAATCTGATGGCTCCGAGCAGGAGCGTCAGATTTGACTGCAGAGCAGGAAAAGGCAGTTTCAAACACCACAGGGAAATGATCAGAAAAAACATTATCACACATTTCCAAGTTGGACACAGACAAACCATGGAAGAGGACAAGGTCTAATGTGTGTCCATGTTCGTGTGTAGGACCAGACACACACTGCACCAAATTAAAAGAGTCAATGAGGCTTAAAAAGTCCTTCACCAACGGCTTGTCAGGACAACACACACGAATGTTTAAATCCCTAACAAGGAGGACAAAATTATACTTAGACATAATTTCAGCCAGCAGATCAGAGAAGTCATTTAAAAAGTCCTTGTTGTATTTGGGGGGTCGGTAGATGACAGCACACAGCACCGGATCGGAGCGGTCCACCTCAAATAGATTTGCCTCAAAACTGGAAGAGGAGGATGAGACGGCACGCTGCCTACATTTAAAATCATTTTTATAAACAGTCGCCGTTCCTCCTCCACGGCCCGACGTCCGCGGGGAGTTAAAATAAGAACAGCCGGATGGTAAAAGTTCGATCAGAGGACTGCACTCACCGGGACCGATCCAGGTCTCTGTCACGCAGAGAAAATCCATGCCGCGAGAGTTGAAGAAATCCCTCAAGATAAACGTTTTGTTCGCCAGAGATCTGGCGTTCACCAGGCCGATCCTGGCGGGCGCCGGGGGCTGCGGTTCGGTGGATCTGCGAGACCGTGGCAGCGTCTTCAGGAGCCGGAGGTTCACCCCGCGAGGGGAAAGCGAGTCCCGCAAACGATCCGGTGACAGGTACAAGGTAGGCACCGACGGGGTCCAGAAACAGGCCGGGGCACAACGAAATAATGGATTAATCCCAGTTCTGTCCGGGAGATGTTTGAAGATCCTGCCAGCCAGGCGCTTCACCAGCCGACGCGGCGGTGGAGACGCTTCCGTCGAGGAGGTAGAGCCAAGGCCCGACACAGGTGAGTCGGGATCCTCGCCAGAAGCGGGGGCACAGTTTTCTGTCCACCATGCTCAAACGCACCCAATGTCCTGACATTATGTCTAAGAACTAAAATGAATTGGCGATCGTACACCCGCAGAGACTTGATCTGTGTAATGACTAGGGTTGAGAAAACTAAAAACACAAGATACTGCAGGAGCAGCAGGCGGCCAGGTACACACACCGGCGCCATTTGTTTCCAATTATTGATATATATTTTGCCACTGATTTGATGTATTATATATCACACATAACATGTTTTTTTTCCAGGAGGAACCTGAGGAACTCTCCGATAGTGACTTTGAAAGTCCTGTGTGCCGGAGAAGAAGAGGTGGGTCCTGATTTTCCGCTTGCCGACAGCAATCAACAAACTTTAACCAATGAGCAGACACTCCTCTGCTGTCATCCACAGTTGCTCACTGAACACAGCCTTATCATGCATCTATGGACTGTATATGCAGGGGGCACAGTAATATAGTTTCTACATCAGCCTACACACAAACTTTTCAGGATTTGTAAATTTGTCATCCTTGCAGGCAGCTATACATTTCCATGAATGTTTTCAGCCAATAAGAGCAATATTAATAACTTAATGTCACTTCAAGACAAAATGGTGCTTGGAGACCAGACTCATTTCTGATCCTTTGTGGTGAAAATGATCATGTATTGTGTGAGCGTTGCACTTATATAACATGAGATTAACATTACAAAAATATTTCCCTTTGACCTCCTTTTCTTTATGCACAGTCTTCCCTACCGAGGGACAGTGAGGCCAGATGTCAGGAGACAGAGAGCAACACTCAAGAGAGTCAAAATCAGGGCCAGACAGGGGACCCGAGACAATTGTTTCCAATAATGTGGCAGTATTTGTGGAAGATATTGTTTGGGCTTCATAGAAATACAGCAGTGTAGATGTTGGTCTATTTACATTATGAACCTCTGATATAAGTGTCTCTCTACCTCCATCTCCCTCTCTCTTTCTCTGCCTGTCCTTCTCTCTCTCTTGCTGGGCTTACTGCTGAATTTTCTGTTGTCCCTGTTTATCTTCATTTGCTCAGCCCTGTTTATCTGGAGAAAGATGAGGCTCTTGAAGAGGCAATTCAACGTAGTCTACTAGACAAGTGTGATGGACCTGCTATTAATATTTTTAGTTTTTTTTTTATTACAGTAAATATCTTCTTTACACCAGTATAAACATTGCAAACAAAATGGAACAGTTATATCATCATGCACTGCAGGTGATAGTGGCATAAATGCACAGATAGTCAAAGGTCTGTTTATCTTTGGCATTGTCTTTTTTAATATAGGTCATCTGAAATGCTGAGCAAAGAAGAAATTGCAGGCCTTCTACAAGGTCACAGTGAGAGAGTTATTACATCGGAAACAAGACAGATCTATATCAGTCGAACCAATGTTTGGACCACAGCCTTAGGTGTGTTTAAGAGACCCAGTTTTGCAGAAAGCTGTGACATGCTCTATGTCACATTCGCAAGCGATGAACATGATGCTGTGGAAGATGCTGCTGACCTTGGAGGTCCCAGACGAGTTTTTCCGATTACTGGTAAAGGCTATCTTCCAAGACAGTGGAGCTTTTGAAGGTTCTTTATGTGGTTACCTGGCCACAAATATTGGTATGTATATATATATACGCCAAATGGATGTTCACCAAGACTGAACATTCTCCACTTGCAAAATGGACTGTATTGAACCATTGGCAGGATCATGTCTACAATAATAATACAAGGGGGTGAACCACCTGCATTCCTGTCCCCGAGTGTAGTGGACTACATTGTGTCTGGGGACATCCTTCAGGTTCATGTGACACCTGATGATATAGGTGACCCTGATTTAAGGGAGAACCTCAAAAAGGTAATGTGCAATATTCCGATCTAAGGACTATTGTAGTAAGCCTTTGCTTTTTATAATAATTCCACAGCAGTACAGTTACTTTTATTTTGGTGGAATGCATTATCAAAGTAATTTTGGTTTCATATTACCAAATAAATAACTAAAAATTCCAACTTGTTCCAAATGTAAGTGAGTGAAAATACACAGTCTACATAGAACTTCTGTAAATGTTGATTAAATGCAGTTATTTGAGAAAATAAGATTTTAAAGATTTGGTCTGTGACATTTAGGTTCAACGGGCAACCTTGCATGATGATTTGGAGAAAGCAGTCAGCTGCTGTGACTCATGGCGATATCAAGTTGAGGGTCTTCCAGTCGTAGTCACCATGGCCAACAGAGATGCGTTTGTGAAAAATGCAGTTCTATACCATACTGTTGTGCAATGGCAGAGCTGTCTTGATCAACTTATTGATGGCTTGTCCCATTATGGAGTAAGATTTACCTCACAGATGTATCATATTTGCTCTGTGCTGTGGTGAAACTATTAAAAATCTGCTATGTTTAACCATAACTACTAATTTTATGGCTTTTTACTTCTGGTGTTGAATTTCCCTCCAGGTTTTATCACTCCTGAGTGAGAACCCCAGCTTGCATGTGCTGCTTGACATACTAGGAGAGGACAAAGGTCTAGCAGCTGATTTTGTAGCTGGTATTCTCAAACCAAGCTACTTTGTACTGGGTGCTAGCTAGGGAGGAGTTGATGGTAGTAAAATTTAGGGAGTTTCTCCAATGTGTTAAAAATAAGTTTGTATTTGTAATTCAGTATATTATACAATAAGGCAATCCAGGAAATTTACAGAACTCACGAAGAACTCATCTTCACAACTCATAAAGCTCTGCCTATCTAATGTTTATGTACCATGCAACAAGAATACAGTTGTTATCTAATTGCTTGTAAGGAAAACATTGCTTTTTCACCAAAATACCTTTACAGTAATCTATTAGTCACTCAATTAGTCATTGATTCAGTCTTTCTTAAACCTGAGTATTTCCCAGTCCCCAAGTCAACACTGGTTTCATTTTGCTTTTAGATAAAGAGCTGAGAGAGACATATGGGGACAGGACTCTAACCAAGGATGAGGAGGCATTCCTGAACACTTTGAGCCCTGGTCACATCCTGGCGTTTGCTACAGGGAGCAGCAAAGTCCCAGCCATTGGTTTTCATCCAACTCCTAAATTAATATTTATTCATAATGAAGACAGACATCTTCCCAATGCACACACTTGTGCAAATGAGCTTCACCTTTTTGTGAACGCAACAACAATGGCTGATGATGATTAATTTAACTACTGCTTCCTAGTAGCACTAATGAATGGATCTTTATTCAGCACCATTTAAACAAATGTCAGGATTTCACTCTTTAGTTTTGGATATGTGGTGCCATTACTAATTTTGGTGCCTAGAACTGGATTAAAGTATTGTGTTTTGGGGCGTTCAACAGCTATCATTAAAAATACAAGTAAAGACTTATTTTTTACAAGCACAACTGAAGCATAAGTGTGCTTTCCAAGTTTTGATTTTTACTGTAAATCTCCTAATAATTTACTGAAATCAGTTCATTTGTAATAGAAACCCTGCAGTGTGATACACCACTGTTTAGTGCAGGGCTCTCCATGTTTGAAAAAAACATGGCTGCTGTGGTATTCTGTGTACCCTCTGTCCCTCTTATGGTCACAACCCTAAAACTTTCCACTACAGTCCAGTGGTTGATTGTGTCCATGTGTAAGTGTATTTCATAGAGGAGGTCAAATTTTCCGTTAAGAGCTCCTTTGCAATAAAAATGCAACACTATGTGATGTACACAGTATGTGAACAAATCTTTCACTTCCTGATTTCTGTAAATCAACAACCAGCCATATGCAGTCAGTATAGCCTAATAATAATAATAATAATAATTAAAAAGAAAAAAGTAGCTGTACTTGAACAGGAGTTTTTGACTGTTCCAAAACTATATTCCTGTTTGTGGATGTTAATTAAAAGTGTTTACTTTGACGACTTTATCTAAACCCTTCTTTATGCTGTAAGGTGTAGGCCAGCTGTTTTCAAAGTGTGAGGCGTGCCTCCCTTGGGGGGGGGTGCCAGAGGACTTCAGGGGAGGCGCACGGGACAATAAAAAATATATCTTATAAAGATATGTGTCTCATGACTGTGCGATGAAAACTCGGAGAGGTAGCCCCCAAAGAGTAGCAAAAAAAATCCACAAAACGACACAGTATGTCCTGTCTCTGCTGTTTAGTGTCAAAAGTTCTATTCCAGTGCGAAGAAACGCTGCTAGTGTCTCCTATGTCTCAGCTTTAGTTTGAATCAATGACGAAGCTCCGGGTTGTTTACATAAAGGCAAAGAGGTTTGATAGTGAAGTGAGACCTCTTGGTGCGATGTACCACCTTTGGGTTTACTTCAGTCTGGATCGTCATTGGTAGGTCAAAGGTGAATGTGGGTGGTACTAATCGATTATGCTGACTCTGATTGGTGTCATCAAAATCCGCCAATTAGGACATCCTCAGCAGCACCGCTAGCTGCTACATATTATTTTAATACCGCTTGTTACACATCGCGTCATATTAAAATTCAAAGTCTTATTTTCTCCTCTCGCAATCCTCGCTAAAGAACTTTTACATTATATTAAGTCATCTTTTTATCTTTCTTTTATAGTTTCACTCCAATTTAACGTTGTCACCCTGACCCTTATGTTAACACTCAAGGAGTACAACACATAAAGAGAGCAGTACATACACAAAAATTGTTTAAATAAATATATTTTTAATATAGCACATTCACAAACAAAGATATTTAAAATGTCTTACAAATATGTTTAAGGTGTTTAAAAAAAAGTTAATAATACACACACACACACACAATAATAGTTGCTTTTGAGTTCTCTTACGGGAGGCCCATTATCCCACACTTTAAAGACTAATGTTACCCAGTTTACCATGTTATGCTAAGATCACACATTTACAAGTTTATCAAAAATAAAGTGTTGTGTTCTCTGAAACAATGTTTTGCCATTGTTGTCATTTTGAAGAGGGTTAATGGCATCATTCAGTTCTTGCAAATCCCTGTCATTCAATGGGGAAAATCCTCTTTGAGAGTTTGGTGAGGAACAAAAAACTACGCCTGCTATTGGGTGATTGTTAAATCCAGCTTTGAATTCCTCCAAAGTGCGGTTGATTCTGGGTAGAAAGACATAATGAAGACAAAATAGGTCCCAGGGACCAGGATCCAGTTCATAAAAAATGAGTCCATAAATATGGCTGCAGTTTTTGTTTAAGTCTCGGTTAAAATGCTCAATCCTCTGGTTGTGTACAGAACTTCCCGTTAAGACAGAGCCTTCACCCCTGCTGGCATGCATGTCCTCCCAAATCTGAGTGTTCTCTCCTCCGTGATCAGTCCTGATGTGCAGTGGTCTGCCAAACTGTCTAACAGCTGCAGTACAGTTTTAGCACGATTATTGTTGGAGCAGTGAAGAAACATCAACATCCTACTGTAGCCTTCTATGGCACCATGAACAACCAATTTCCACTTAATCAACTTATGATTTCCATCTCCATGCCATATGAAATTTGGATGTGGGACAGAGTATACTTGCCGAACTATTACTGTTCTTCTCCTGGCTAGGACACCAATAGGGTCCATCTTTCGCTGTGAATCTCTTACACGTTGTCTTTGAACCACAATGTTTTTGGAGCGGAGATGCCCCATAAGCATCACTTCTCCAACATTTGGGTGTTCAGTTTTTATTTGTAACACTTCAAGATCCAATTGTTGATCACTGATGCTCTTAAATTTTGACGTTGGGATATTGTAGTCTTGCAGTAACTTGTAGAAAGTTGGCCTTGAGATTGAAATAGATGCTGCTTCTGTAAAGGTTTTTCAGTGAAAGAACATGTTCAAGCTCCTCTTTGGAAATCTGATGTCTTCCTTGGTATTCATTCTAGAACACAGCAAAGAATATACAATTTGGCATGTTTCTATAACAAACAGGGGTTATTCATGAGAGAATTATAGACATTATAACAGATGAGCATTCACATCGACTATCTTTCTGACTGATGAGAATTATTGTACTGTACATTTATTTAAGGAATGTTTAACTAAAAAAAAAAGGACAATCAAAAGATGAGAGGTTATTGAGAGGTAAATGAGAAGTAAATCAAAACAAATGTGAACATGAATATTAATGAGTACTTACTGACAGACAGGTCACTAGAGCAAAGTCTGTTGCTGGTAAAGGTATGGTAGTGCTGGAGTCCTGAGGAGTTTAAAAATAATAATAAAAAAATACCAAAGACGTTGTTATCTTGTCACATGTTAGTGTTGTGTAAAATACATGACCATGATTGGAACCAACGTGGGAACATTACACCACACAGATTAAAAACAAACAAACAGCCAGCTAGGTTACATGAGTATAAAAGTATACCGAGCGGTATGACGTCCCAGTGGAGGTGGTGGCTGTGGCTGGCCCAGGTGTATTGTAGCTGGTGGAAGCCTGAAGAGACATTAGCAAAATATTAGCAACATTATCTTTCATGTGTTTTTAATGTTTAAATGCCCAGCAGTCAGAAAAATACGATGTGATTGGCAAAGGACAAAAAAAGCAGGAAAATGTAGAAACAAAGAGAGATAGTTTTTATGCTTTTTTACAGTATGCACTCTTGAATTAAATGTCTTTTTCATTTTGACTGCGTCTTCCCTCCATCAGCATTACTCTATCTCTAGCTGAGCTGATAACGGTTTTATGTTGTGAGTAAAGACCAGCAGGTAAGCCTAGGTGAGATGTCTGACTGAGGACTTGAATTTGCAAATAAGCTAAATATTTAGTTTCAACATTCAACATTTAGATTTATATTTAACATTTAGATTTTACATTTAACATTTAGATTGTGGTGGGCCTGTGGTGGCCTGTGGTGGCCCTGTGGAGGTTGCCGTCGCTGTTGCCGTTGCCGCAGAAAAGTTCTGTATCGCCGCCAGAACGGCTCTGCCGATGTTCTCCGCTAAAGTTGACTCATTTGTCGACATGTTTGCAGAGAAATGTGACAGTAGAGTTTACTGTGGTGAAGGCGGGCGGATGTAGACGATAAAAGTGACACTAAAAACTCAAAGTACTCTTCAAATAAAGTTTCTCCAAACGTGTTTGTTCATCTAGGTAGTTATTACCACGATAATCTATGTCCAAGAGTCAATTTCCCCGGATAAGATGGGTTTTATTCGTTATTTGCCACAATAAACACACTCTGACCACCTCAAGCTTTTATTTTGGTACTTCCGGTTACCGGCATGTGAATTTGCATTTTAGCTAAATATTTAGTTTCACCTGAAACATTTAGCTTCAACATTTATATTTATATTTAACATTTATATTTATATTTAACATTTATATTTAACATTTAGATTTATATTTAACATTTAGATTTAGATTTAGCATTTCGATTTTACATTTAACGTGTAACATTTAACATTTGGATTTAAATATTTAAAAGTTCACAAATATTGTTCTAAATGTGCAAAAAAGTGACTCTCAAAAATTCAAACCGTTTTTTTAAACAACAATTTTAGCTAAATGTGACAGAATGTTGCTGTTATTTTCAGAGCGAGACGCTTTACGGCACCCCATAGACTGAAGTCAAATTTGTCTTCATTTAATCAGAAGGATGAAAAACTGAAAGTGCTTCAGTGTGCAGCTTGAGTAACAATATCCAGGAGAAGTGGAGCTGAGACTTTAGTGAAATCCACGTCTAAGGTGGGATCCAAATGATCCTGAAATTTTGGTATAATGCTGATCCAGATATCTGCCTTAACTTTTAAAATACCCAAATCCAGCCTTTTATTTGGATTCAGGGGAGGATTGGATTACCAGAGCCTGCTCTTCAGGATCTTGATCTTTAGGATCAGGCTTCTCTGGATCTGTGTTGAAATACCCAGTTTTTAAACCCAGTAAAGTCAGCTCATGCACTGCACACTGTATCCAGGTGGTGGCGGTAATATACTAAAAGCTGGTTTGCCAACCATCAATGAAAGCTTGAGAACAGAAGAAGCAGGAGAAAACGGCAAAGCCTGTGTCTGAGCAGAGCAGAGCATAGCTCTGTCTTTGTGGCAAACTCTCTGTTCAAGCTTCAAGCTTCGTTTCAACGTCGGTCAACTGCGTTCCGTCTAGTTTAACGTGAAGTACATTGAAAGGTTTGGAGTGTCCGTGAAGGCTTCACAAATGGCAGAAAACACAGGTGAGTGTCAGCTAACGCTAGTTGCGAGCTAGCTCTGGTCAATGGAAGCTAGTTGAGCTCCTTGAACGCGAACGTCCCATTTCAAAAGCCCAGAATAAAAGTAGAGCACACTGTGAGATGGTGATGGGGTCTTTATGGTCTGCAGCTCCCTTACAGCCAGTCCCTGTTAACGTTAGCCTAGCCGTGATGCATGTTGCCTGAAGACGCGTTCACAAATGATGCGTTCAAGTGTTTTCTTCACCGACAGAACACACACGACCCAAACCTGCTGTAACGTGTCTGTCTGTAACGTCGTGAACAACTCTCGTAAATACCGCGTGGACATGACCCCACGCACTGCTGCAGTGACGAACGTTAAACGAACCAACAACTAACGCTGACGGTTAGCACCGCACTGCTGCTCAGACAGAAGTACATCATTCATGCAGTGCTACAGAATCACATTATTCTCCAGCTTATTAAGTTTATAAACTACACCTGCTCTGTATGGAAAGTGTCATGAGATAACGTTTGTTATGATATGGCGCTATATAAATAAAACTGAATGGACCCATGATCACGCCACTGCCTGGGAGGGAAGTCTGGAGGATCACTGAGCTTTTCTATTAGGCACAAGAGGTGTCACTTGGATTTATTTTCATTGGCCAGCGGTTCTATTGAGTCTCAACCTGAATATTTTTCTTCACTGCTTGGGCTGATGAAAAGGAGTTTTCTGTTCAGATGAGGGTTCATTCAGTGCTGGTTTGACAGTAGGTGCTGTATTGAACACCGATCCAGCTGCACTGTGCTGGACTTTTTTGCTGGTGCTTTTTAAAATCTGTGTGTTTTTTTTTTTTTTTTTTTTTTTTTTTTGTATTAAGTGTTTAAGGTAGCATGTACTGAAAGACGGGTCCTTTCGTAGGTCTGACTGATAACTCAAATATGATCTTTGACTCTCAGTCAAACCGCTGCCTACATCACTGTTTTGTATGCCATTATAATGTCCACCTCCTAAACTGGATATCAATATATTGTAACACTTCCAGTCACAGATCAATGTTGTGTGAGTAATTATTTTTTTCTCTCTCTTTTCTAATTTAAACAGAACAAAATGAGGCAAAGCATGACAGCTCATCATCCCCCGGAATGACAGACCAAGAGAAAGAAGTGGCAGTCAGTGCATATGAGGAGTTTTCGGTAAATGCTCTCTTTTCTTTTAGAGTCAGTTCAACAAGTTTGGCTGGTGTCTGCAGTCCTGTCAGAACTGCTGGTCCAGTGTCTCTGATGTAACATACATAACATAACACACTAAGGAGAGATGACTTTGCATTGTGGATGAACTTGAAAATACTACAGGGCTCCTGCACACTCACACACTGCATGCATCACAAGTGTGGACCTTGTTTTGATTATTGAAAGCAAGAAGAAATTTTATCATGTTGTAAATGTTCTGAAATGAGCCCCTGTGCTCCTGACAGGCTGGGAAATACGACGAGTCCCTCAAACACCTCGAAGCCTTGCAGGAGCTCAACAAAGAGGATTACAAAATCGCCATGAACAAAGCTGTCGCAGTGTTTTACAAAAGTGGTCAGACTACCACAGGAACGCTGAAGCAGTCTCTGATGGCAATGAAGAACCAGGTAAGTGGTGAAATGTGGGCCGTGATTCTCATGGAGAAACTTATGGACAAACACAGAACTGTGCTTCTTCATGATATCTTGAATTTCATCAGTTATCCTGTCTTTGTTTTTCAGGTTCACACGTCAGCGGAGGATGTTGATGGTTTGGATGATGTTGAAAATAGTTTGCTGTACTATAATCAAGCCATCATCCACTATCACATGAGGCAGTTCTCTGAAGCCATCTCCATTGGAGAGAGGCTCTACCAGTTTCTGGAACCATTTGGTAAGTCGTGGTGCTCTACACAAAGTTTAGTTTTTAGTAAAGCCTATTGTCAATTCATTAAATAATCACTTCGATTGATCCATTGGAATTTTGATTGTCATCTGAAGTCATTCATCAAGGAAAAAAAATGAGTGTGTTGGAAAAACACCGTAATAGTGCTTGTCAGTGTATATATGAATACAGTGGATATAGGGGAAATGATTGAATTAATAATGTGTAAAATAATGACTTATATGTTGTTTGAGACTGACTCAAATTAGACTTGATTCTCAAACTGTGGACAAATCTAACTTGAATTCAACTGCTCAGGCTTTGACTGTATTATAAAAACCTTTGTTTGTTGAGCCACATTAGAAAATGTTGTGCTCTCAGTAGTTTTGCCTTTTGAAATGGATATCTTCCTAGGAATTTCTGTAACTGAAGAAAAGTTTTCAAACAACTCATTATTTTGAGAATTAACAGTACCAAGAGATACTGTGGAAGAGCCCAGTATTCCAGTTATAGATCTGTTGACATATTCTGAGGGTCCATGTGTCAGCCTTGAGTTTGGCATGGAATCATTCTGTTATTTGTCCTAGAAGAGAAGTTTGCTCAGGCCGTGTGCTTTTTGCTGGTGGATCTGTACCTACTCACCTTCCAGCCAGAGAAGGCCCTTCATCTGCTTACTGTGCTAGACAAACTGTCTGTACAAGGAAGCAACAAGAACGGCAAAGGAGAGGTATGTCCCCACACCACACTGTGATTGAAAGATGACATGTCTTTTAATGCTTTCCACTGCAGTTTTTAATTAGGTTTTACAGTTCAACAAATGATTCATACACAAGTACAGGAGAAAACTCTAGCCTCAAAGGTTGTGTATCGCTGGTCCGATGTTTACAGGAGGGATCGTGCTCACATTGAATACCTAAATTGCCTTAAGAGGATTTGAATCTATTGGCATTTCCTTTAATATGACATCAAAAGTTGAGTACCAGTACACTAAGAGCTTGGACAAGCGAAGAAATGTAGTTATTATAGTTATTGTATAAGTTTGGTAGCCAGGATAAGAATGTCTTCAAGAACTGTTCATTATCTCAATTCAGAGCATCTTCATTGACCAATATTAAAGTTACATCGTACAGAGTCCACAACAACAGATCTCCCTCGATGGCCTGCCTCATAAATTGGTTTAATGAATAAGAATGTCATTGTCTTAATAATTGGAGTCATATAATTAAATTCTTTGTAAAGTCCTGAGATGGGTTTCTTGAACAAACATCCAGACTTCTCAAATGTGATGAAACTCTTGTTCAAAAATATGTTATTTACTGTCATCAATACTCCTGGTTAGCAATGCATTAGCCATGACAAAGGACACACTGAATTTGTATGACTGTTAATAATATAATTCAGACAGACATAAAAAAAATCTCTGATTAGGAATAATTATTCAATCTGCTCCAAGTTTCTCCAAATGGCTCGTTTGGCAAAAACTTGTGTAGTTATTGTGTCACTGTTTGTTTTCATTGTTCAATTGTCAGCTCTTCTGTTCTGTTAGTGCTGTGCGTTGAATATAATCTGCAATAAACATCAGATTTGTCAGTTTACTGATAATAGAAAAGATCCCTAAAGGAAACAGGTCGAGAACCAACAAGTAAACAAATGGAATATCTGAGCTGAGCCACTCAGATGGCTGCAACTGAGAAGAATTGAATTTGGTCTTGTAGTTGTGTTGGAGGCCACTAACTGAAGATTTCTGTTAAGACAAATGAAGTCAAATTAATACATTTAAAAGGCCACAGTTTGCAGTGTATTGAGTGCTGTGCTTGATTCCAGAACAACAGTTCAAACAAAGATGGAGCAAACCAGAAGGCGGAGTTCACAGCCATGATCGAGGCGGCCAAATCAAAGATGCATCAGGCAAGAGCTCAGATGTTAACCTGCACTGTTTCTCTGTTTCACTCTCCATCCTGCTGACTGTGATTTGCCTGTTGTTTGTTACAGTACAAAGTGAGAGCCTACATCCAGATGAAATCCTCCAAAGCCTGTAAAAGGGAGATCAAATCAGTGATGAATACAGCAGGGAATGTGAGTCTCAGTCTCTTAATAATGGGCTTGTTCAAACATTCCTCTACACCTCTGACTTCCCTCAAACTGAGCAGCTACTTTTATTAATCCGATGCTTTGTGAATTAATCTGAAACCAAAAACATAGAATTGACAGGTTAAGAAAAGTTTCTTTGAGCCTCACAATGTTTTCTGAGTTCAGCTCCTGATGTCACTATGTCCTCGTACGCTCTGTATATATTGATGAAGGTGTCAGAAACCCACTTCCTGTGGTCCTTGTTGCAGCCTCCCCTGTATCCATTTAAAGCAGTCATGTCTGTTATGTGATAACCGTGCAGTCTGAGCTGTGTTTCCTGTCCCCTCCATCAGTCTGCACCCTCACTTTTCCTCAAGAGTAATTTTGAGTACTTAAGGGGAAACTACCGGAAAGCAGTGAAGCTGTTGAACAGTTCCAACATCGCAGAGCATCCTGGTCCCATCAAGACAGGTGACAGCTACTGTACTTCTACAGACTGATGGCTTACTCTGATCAGGCTGCTGTTAATGTGTTATTGGCTTGTATATTTCCAAATGTTGTCTACAGTGTAGATGGAACTATCTATGTGTCATCTTTTCTCATTCAGGTGAATGTGTTCGATGTATGTTCTGGAACAATCTGGGCTGCATTCACTTTGCAATGGGGAAACATAATCTAGGAATTTTCTACTTCAAGAAGGCGCTGCAAGAGAACGACCACACCTGCGCACAGCTGGGAGACGGCGGCAACGGGCAATGTGAGTGACAGTAAACACTGTCTCCTGACTGAATCAGCTGAGCTTTCGAATGACATTATATATCAGTTCATCTTATCAAGCACTCACTTCCTGTAGACTTGAATTAAGGTGGAAGCTTGCTCCTTCAAGAGAAGAGCAGCTCCATTCATCTTGGTGTTTGGGTAGTCGTGATGATACTTAAGATATTTAAAAATGAAATATTGTGTTCATAATTATAATAGACATTTTATGTTTTAAACGAGCACCTCTTAAATCAGTAGGTGACAGTAATGTTGTCAGTGTAATTCATTTGAGACAGAACATGTCATAACATTCAAAGATGATATTCATGTTGTGTTTAAGTCATAATATTGCTGTTGTGATAATCATGTAGTAAAAGTCTGATCTCATAACAGCTGAACTGGAATCCACTGAGTCACTGAAACCAGACTGACTACACTGTCATCACACAGGAACAAGCTGCTCTGTATTGTCACTTAGGGAAGGGTTAGGGTTGAATTTAGCAGCAGCACACAGATAAAGAACATTCTAAACCTTTAAAATAAAGTGGGATAACACAGGAACAAAATCTCGACAAAGGCAGCTTCTGGCCATACCTGTACAAACTCATTTCTCTGTCTTCACGTAGAGTTTTTTCACGCTTACCTGCTGGTCAACCTTGATCTTCAGTTCTTTCCATACATGTTCTATTAGGTTTAAGTCTGATAAGTGACTGGGCCAGTCCAACTCCTTTATTTTTCACCACTGGAACCAACTGACAGTCTCCTTTGCAGTATGTTTGGATTGTTGCCATGCTTGTAGAACCACCTGCATATCATCCTCATTGTCCTAGTGGATAGTAACAATAATTTTGCAGTACATGACTCCATCTTTCTTCCCTTCCATAGTTTGGATTTTGTCCAGACGAGGGTTAGGGTTAGCCCCAGGCGAAGAGAAACAGCCCCATAGGATGATGCTTCCACCTCTGAATTTACTGTGTTTTAGGATCATGTGAAGAGCTGTTTCTGCATCATGCTGTTAGATTTTTGTCCCGTCTACATTCTCTAATAATCTTCAGGTTTCTCCAAAGGTTGTGTAGTAAACAAGCTTCAATTGGCCTTTTTTTAAAGGCTGATGATGCATGGAGACTGTTAGTGGTACCTTTTGGTTTCTCTGTGATAGCTCCTGTGTGTGGTCGACTGATGACAGTGATGTTCCTTCCACTTGTAATCAGTGTCATTGCTCTGATGTTTGAAATGTTATTCTGATGGGTACAGCTTGGTAACATGAATTGTTCACTATATTCAGAGGTTTCTGTATCATTCCACTTTATTCTCCATAACTTATTTTCTGGTTAGGAATGCTAGGACTTCTGTGTGTGTGTAGTTTTGTACATTTATGTGAAATGTTAAAATTTTATTTCACTGTAACGTTGTTGATGAACTATATTCTCATCTTCAAGTATTTGTACATTTTGCACACCTGGCATAGCATACTGTGTAAAGTGTACACAAGTTTAGGAAAATGTGTGGTTAACGTGTGTCTCTTTCTTCTGTTAACCAGCTAAGAAGTTCACTGGTATCCCCATGTGTGCTCTACTAGCCAACAAGCGCTATGAGCTGCTGTATAACTGTGGTATTCAGCTGCTGCACATTGGCAGGCCTCTGGCAGCGTTCGAGTGTCTGATGGAGGCGGTGCAGGTTTACCACTCCAACCCTCGACTGTGGCTGCGGCTCGCAGAGTGCTGCATCTCTGCTAACAAGGGGGTATGACCTCACAGATGCACATCCTCATCTGACTTTACTTCAGTTTTGTAGTCATTTTATTGGATTTTCCTTTTGTCCTAATTCAAACATTATTTGTTGGTATTTGGCATATTATATTTAGATATTTGACAAAAAGAAGGAAACCTTTAGTAGTGGCTCATGTTCTGGAGCAGTAAAGATTTGTCCCTTCCACTGGAAGTTTGATAGTTTTGCTTCAGTATTTATTCACAAACTTCTTCTTCAGTTTTAACTTTACTGATGGTTTGAACTCCTGGTCTCTGTGTTTGTTTCCAGGGGATGGAGCAGGAGAGCAAAGGTTTACCTTGTAAAAAAGGTATAGTTCAGTCTATTGTCGGCCAAGGTTACCATCGCAAGATTGTCCTTGCATCCCAGTCTACCCAGAATACTATCTACAGGTCAGTGTATGTCTTCTCCAGTCCTGAACAGCACAAGTGACACTGAGTCTTCTAATGTTCACCTCATGCTGAGATCAGTGCATCCAAAAATGTCAGACTGCACGGATGCATGATTGAAGTCTGCATGATTTCTACAGTCCTGTCAGTTTCTTTAAAAACAGAAAACTATTGTACAATATCTCTTATGCAACATGTATGTATGTATGTATGTATGTATGTATGTTTATCAGTAAGTATCTATTGAATCTGTGTGTGCTCAGTGAGGGCCAGTCAGCAGCTATCCCAGTAGCCAGTATGGAGTTTGCAGCCATCTGCCTGAGGAACGCTCTGCTGCTGCTGCCGGAACATCAGCAACTGGACACCAAGACAGAGAACAGCTTCAAGAGCTTCAGTCAGTCAGGGAGCACGGAGAGCGGCAGCGAAAACAGTGATGCCTGCAGGTCTCTCTCTCTCGCTCTCTCTTATTCGGATTATTGCTGTTAAATATAAAACAAGTAATACATCATGACTTCTTTGTTGTGATGACACAGTGAGGAAATTTACATTTCACAGGTGTTACAGATTACCTATTGAACCAAGTAGATTCCAGACGTTGCACCCTTCCTCAAAGTTTCTTTCTGTTCTCTGTTTGTAGGTTTAAATAGGTGCTTTTCCTCCACCAACACTGTTGGCCTCATGCATGTAAATTATGTGTAGCCTCTAGCTGACCAGATAACAGCAGCAGTGGTTCAGTGTGAGAGCTAATTTTACATACTGTGCAGCTCTCGTGACTAATGGCTCAGTGAATTGGATGTGCACTCTGATCAATCTGTGTTTGGTTCTGTGTTTGGCAGTGGAAAAGGTCAGGAAGCTGATAAGTTCTTGTCTGCAGCTCCATCGTCTCCACTGAGAAAACAGGAGATAGAAAACCTCAGGTAAGTCTTAGCTCACAATCATTATTAAGAAACTTTTAATGAGCTGTAGTACCCAGAGGGCTGTGCTGTAATGTCAACTGTTGGATGTGTAGGTGCTCCATCCTGGCTTGTAGTGCCTATGTGGCGTTAGCACTGGGAGACAACCTGATGGCTCTAAACCACGCTGATAAACTGCTCCATCAAACAAAGGTTTCAGGATCTCTCAAGTAAGTGCTGCTGTTCCTCAAAGCCAGCTGCTCCCTTTGTTTTCTGCACACACAATTAACTCCACTCATCACTTCATGTTTTTTTCTGTAAATGTCAGCTGATAATATGCCAGACTGATAACTGGTGGAGTCAGACTCCTCAGAGTCCTCACTCAGCTGCTGGTTTGACTTGCTCATCCTCTGCTGTGTTCAGGTTCCTGGGTCACCTTTATGCTGCTGAAGCACTCATCTCACTGGACAGAATCTCTGACGCCATCTCTCACCTCAACCCAGAGAACGTCACTGATGTGTCGATAGGAGTGCTGACCAGTGAGCAAGACCAAGGTGTGTGAGCTTTCCATGACTGGACAGAACACACCTTTTATACTGCTTCTCTTAACGCATGATTTGTTTATCTCACCAGGGTCTGACAAAGGAGATGAGCCTGTCGAGTCATGTGAGTCTTGTTGAAACCTTCATGCATGATTTTTACTTCAATGAATTCACATTCTCATCTACAGGATGTTTAATTAGGAAAACGGACACTAAATGTATAAAATGGTAAAACACATGGCCTGTAGGTTCTACTATGAGTGTTCATGTAATTCATCCCAGACATAAATATACACTCGACTTTACCGTCAGTCAAGTCAAAAAGTTATATACTCTACCATGAAGTTGAGAGGTGGCAGCATCTTTTTTTTTTTTTTTTTTATTTTTTTATTTCATTTTCATGTGTGTCTGCAGCAGGGAAGCAGACTCCCATGTGTTACCCCAGCAGTGTGACGTCAGCTCGGGCCATGATGCTCTTCAACCTGGGGAGTGCCTACTGTTTGAGGAGCGAGTACGACAAGGCCCGCAAGTGCCTGCATCAGGTAACCATGACAACAGGTCCCGAAAGTGTCTGACGTTGTGTATTCACTTCCATAAAGCATTTTTAGGTTATGTTCAGACCGAACATAGCAGTTAAAAAGCTGGTGGTGTTAAAGCAGCGTAGGAATTTCTGGCACATGGACGGGGAAGTCTGAAGAGCAGTAAGACTTGTCTTTAGAGATACTTGTAGTTCGAAGAACAGCTTTATTGTGAGACGAATGTGTTTCTGCTTGTGGCCTCCATCAGGTGCCACTTTGGAAAGGGACACATCACAGCCACATTTTTAGTTTAAGACCTCCTGTTACAAGCTGGAGTACTGCCCCTTAGTATGGTGGGGCAAATATGCTGTTTTGTTGTGCTTATTGTGCTGTTGAGGAGAATGCAGTGAAGGTCTTCCACTTCTAATTTGTATTGTCTTCAACAGGCTGCATCTATGGTGAACACCAAGGAGATTCCACCTGAAGCCATCCTGCTGGGAGTGTACTTAGAGCTGCAGAATGGTCAGATCTGACACACTCCCTGGCACACACTGTATAACTCTGAGCCACTTTTAAGGTGTTGAGGAGCTTCTGAAGAGATTTTAAAATAACCAAAAATGCACTCATGCTTTTGTCAGTGCTATAATTATAATTGGGGCGGTGTATAGCTTGGTTGGTGCATGTCATTCCTCATCTCTCTCTCCACACATTTGTCACTTTTCAGCTCTCTCTAATAAAATAAAGCTTAAAGGGCCAAAAAAATAAGGTTGACTTGATAATTGATTCGATGTTGAAGTTGCATTAAGTTGACTTAAAACATTTTCAGTGGTACATTATTCAGAGAAGTAAAACTTATTTCTGTGTATAAAGAAAACCTTTTCACTGAAGTAAATGTAGTTATTAGACTGACTCGTCTTGTTGTGGTCTGACTGGAATAAGCATGTGGATCTGTGCTGTGTGACTTCAGGAAACACCCAGCTGGCCCTGCAGATCATCAAACGAAACCAGCTGCTGCCAACAGCGTTCCAGAGGGTTTCCCCAGACACACGAAAGAAACCAGTCCAGCCCTTCCAGTCTATCCAGCCCATCCAGTTGCCCGCATCCTTCACACAAGTACAGCGCAAATGAGCAAACACCACACACCCCTGAGGAGCAATGATATTTATAAAGCTGCTTTCCCTCTGCACCAAGAGCCCAATGAAGTGCAGGTGTGTTCGCTGGCTGAGAAGTTCAGCTGCAGCAGATACTTCTTTCCATTTGACTGACTGAGAAACCTGTGTGTTGTCTCAACAATGAAAATAAATTTTATTTACTTTATGGTGTGTGATTCTTGAATACCTACAAACCACAGTGTGCACTTGATCTAATTCATGTATCAACTCTCCCGAAGATAAATCTCCTGGATGTGATGGATTGATAAATAGTCCTTGTAGTGAGCAGGTCTGAAGAAGTTGTGACAGACTGATTAAATTGAGATGGAACTGCAGACCGATTAGGCTATTAAATAACAGCACGATTTTTACCTCTGTCTTGCTGACTAAAATTAGTATAGATATTACTGAGGAAGAAACATCTGGTTTTATGTCAGGTAGAAATAAGCTAATATACAATAGATATGAAATATATTTTTACAGCAAAATACAGTACAAATACAATAGTTTACCAATTAGTTCAAAGTCCTTAAATGTTCTGGACTGAAAGTGGTCTAAACAAACAAGGCCGTCCTACCTGACCATAAAGCTTACAGTGGTAAATCAATCAGCTTTACTATTAGTGATAAATCTGAGAAATGCATGGTAAGCTGTGCCAATCATATGCAATGTCTGAGCAGGGGCACACATATAAAAAAGATCCCAAATGTCCATTATAGGTAAAAATGTAGCAGAAACTAAGTATCTTTTACATCAAATAAATTATTATTAAAAGAGAAACACAACTTGTTTCTGAAATAGAAACTCTTTTTTTTTTCACCATGCACTGTACATGGCTTAAAAGTCAGAAAATCATTGATTAGAATGACTAGGTATTTATAGGAGTTAACCCTTTCAATGACTTTTCCTTCACGACCTACCACTGAATGAATATTCTGTGGCCTACCCCTGAGCAGAAAATAACATGCACTTGGTTTTAAATGAGACAAGGTTTCCTGTACAACCTTAAAACACATTGCAAGTGGTTAACAGCTTTAGCAAAAGTTCACTGCAATAAATACAGTAACTAGCCTCATCATAGAAGTGAAAATCTGCATCATTCACACCGTGACCCAAATTAATTATAAAAATAGTAAAAGGAAGTGGGCCTACCACAGACTCCTGTGGAACACCCTTACAAACATCAGAGCACTGACCATCAAACTTTACACACTGGGGCCTATTGGTAAAGTAGTTTGAGAACCAACTGACTGCTTGCTCTGACAGCCTGATATCAAAAAGCCTTTTTCTGAGGATAAATTAGTTGACTGTGTCAAAAGCCTTGGCTAAATTAATGAAAAGAGATGCACAATGCTATTTTTTAGCAAGTGCTAAGGAAATATCATTAACCACCTTAAAAAGTGCTGTAATGGTACTGTGATTTTTCCTGAATCCTTAAATGTGAATAAGGCAGTCCAGACAGTAGAAAGGCAAAGTAAACTTGCCCACAAAATTGCCTGGAGAAAAAAAAAAAAAGTACTAAAAATACTAAACAACAAAGTGGCTGCCATGGCAACATGATCTGCAGTGATGTTGTAATATGTAATCTTATTACATTATGTTTCTACTGTGTCCTTTAGAGCCCAGTGTTTTCTCACATTAACAGTTGGCATAATAAATAGTCCAGTCAGAAATAAAAATTTTTTGAACCATCTGTTTCACAGCTAAAGTACCTTTACAAAGTTCAAATGTAGATGAACAGAGTACTTCGACTCCCCATGTGTATAACAGTAAGATTGTTTCAAATGATGACTGGGTCCATAACCAAAGCAATTCCATCCAGTAAAACAAGCAACAATCATACACTGATCACATGTGACGTAACACTGTGAAAAGTCTTTATTAATTTTCTTGAACATCAGAACATCAAAACTTGACACAACTACAGTACTGATCATTTAAGGGTGACAGTGACTGGGTAGCAGAGGTGAGAACACATAATTATTGTAATTTTTCACACGAACAGTGCAGTGTGACACCATGAACGCTTCAAAGACAGACTAAAGTGTGCTTTTATTTCCAGATTTACAGTTATACATCTCACCACTCTAAGACAGCAAGCTTTTCTTTTTACTTCACAACAGCAGCTTGAAAGTCATTAGATTTAGAGTGATGAGGTGAGGTTCTAATGCTGTGTGCTTAATTTTGGTGGTTCATTCAGTGATTATTTTAGCTTACATTTGGGTCACAGTTTGTGGCTTTAGCAGAACCATTATTTAAAGGTTCAGTGTGTATGATTTAGTGTATTACATTTATTTCCAACAGTTTCATTCTTTATCAGTGAACTTCACACAGCAACAGAAAATACTGTCAGAGGTCCACGTTTGGCTTGTGACTGTTAATAGCCAAGTAATGCCTACCCACATCGTCTATCTGTCTTTTAACCAAAGGCAAGTTCTCCAGTATTTTAGAAGAAATTGTAACATTTGACAAAAATCTAATTAAACATAATGTTGTTTTTTTTTATATATTCTTCCTGTAGGTTGGAAACCTTTGAGCTCTGCTGTTCTTCGATTCTTCTTCTATTTGACTTCTTTAGCAACAGGATAAAATGTTCCCTATTGAGACCCCACTTGTCATCAAAGGTTTCCCTCGAGATCTAACAGATCTGAAGTATGTTGTTACCACCAGACATCTAACAAATCATGTGAAACATGGCTATTTATGCCTGAACAACACTGAACTTCTAAAAATGTGTCTTTCTTCTTCAGATTCCTGAGAATCCTGCAACTCGTTCAGCTCTTCCAGTCCCAAGGGACACACAGGTCCCCATCCTGCATGACTGAGTAGAAGTGAGATATACAGATATGGAGGCCCTGCATGAGAGGAGAACTCAGATCCACCAGTCTCCTACAGCAAAAGATCATCTGGTTGGAGCTGACACTGGGCTCCTTGGACAGACTCCTGAGAGACAGATTCTGGAGACACTGCTTCACCACAGCCTCCTCCTCCACCTGCAGTCTGGACAGACAAAGAAATATAATATGAGTCCATAACAAATCTGATGAACCGGTATAACGTTTAGTGTACTGTGGAACAAACGTAACAGGCGAAAGGACAATAACTATTTTATATGGCACACTGCACATTCGTGATTTAGTGTTCTGTCATAAAACACATTGTGGACAGACATTTGCAGGCATAATGAAACTGACATCAGACCCCCATGGACCCTCGTGACAGTGGTTAGCTTTGTTTCCAGGTCATTTTGAGACAATACTCTAAGTTTACAGTCTGATGTGCTGTTCTGTATAAAGCGCAGGGAGTCCACTCAACTGATGACGTGATGTGTGTTACTCACTGCTTTTTGCGCTCTGTGCGCTGTCTGGCCTCATGGGCGTGGCTTTGTAGGAAGACCTGCAGCTTAGGAGGGTCACAGTTGGTAGGGATAATGAAGTGCCCCATCTCATGAAGACTGGGGCTAGTGCGGTCACTGTCATCGACACAAACAACAAATCATGTCTTACTTTGTTGAAGCACGTGTCATTGTTTGAGGCTATCAGATGGTAATGTGACAACATACTTTTCCAACAACATGGTGAGCCCCTGCAGGCTCCTGGGGTGCAGGCGAAGGCATCGGGACATCAGGCTCTTGTGGAACGTATTGAGGGTGCTGTAGTGCTCTGTAATGGGCTGGACGGGTCCCAGCCTCTCCACATGGATCACTTGAGCTCCACCCAGGAGAAGACTGATCCTCTCCTTCAGCCAGTCTGTCTGCTGCTGCAGGCTGCGATAGCTGGACACCTGCTCAAACAACTGGAGACACACAGGACAAGAAGGGGTAAAAAAAAAACAGAGGGACACAGAGAACATGTGACAGCAGGAACATTGCAGCTGCATTACTTTGGTCCACTGATGATGAACATCCATGGTTCCCAGCATGACGTGTCCAGAGGCATTCATCCCTGACTGGTCAGCAAACACAACAGTGTGTCCTGGAGTGAAGGTGGAGAAGCTGATTAAAAGGGAAGTTCACTCATTTTACACAACAAAAGTGTTGTATAAAAGTGGTCCATGGTCCACAGAAGCTCTGACTCTTTCAATTCACCATGACTGTCAGTTCAACAAGGACAAGGACAAACTGTCAGTCTGCCACAGCTGTCACTTCTCATGTCCCTTCAGATTCATGTGGTACTATCATTGACAATGTCTCAGTTCCCTCATTTACATTTGGAGAAGAGGAGTGAGGTGGCGTCCCAAAGGAAGACAGAGAGAGAATACACCAGCCTGTGTGCAACTCTATTATCAGATGAACACACTCCTTTAATGGAAAATGTGTGAATGACAATGTGTCAGGTTCAAACTGCCAAAGAACAATGAGACAAACTACACTAAATTATTAAACCAACTTTAAGGAGGGAAGTCCTTGTCAGTTAGGACACCTTGTTATTTCATTTCCATGCACTGCTCCCTTAAAAACCTTTAGTGTAGCTACGAGTCCATGCTGAGAAAGCCCCTTTAGTTAGAAAAACATTTTGACTGGCACTTTCACTTAGCTCAAAGTCCTCCAACCTTCTGATTATACTGAGATTTTCAGTGTGCCCTCGGACTGTCAATGCACATCCTTCATTAGTTTCAAATCAATCCACACAGACTGAAACAAAACTTAGGATTGGATTTAGTATTTTTATATATTTATTTATTCTCTTTATGTTTTCTGTTACATCAGCTGCTCTGTTTAATACATCATGTGTATTCCTACATACAGATGAGAAGGAAAACACAAATGTAAAGCAGGTTTCCTGTAAATGTATCCACTCTGTGTGTTGGCTGATCCGATCATACGTGTACAGCTCATTAAGGATGTCAATTAACACACCTAACATTAGAATGACCACTTCCCGCTCCATATACAAATAAATATGTACGTCATATTTCAGTTTGCAAAGACCAAATGCTTTGTTGTTTACTACTTCCTGTTGTTGTGGCTTACTGTGTTTACCTAGATACTGCTTGTCTGTGCGTGTCTCTGCAGCAGAGCATGTCAGTCAGTGATCAGCGACCGCATGTGAGGTGGAGATTATCCACTAGTTCATCGTTGATTTGATTGTTAAAATAACTTTAGCATTTTAGATTCTATCAATATGTAAATAATGGAGACTGTATCATTTTAACACATTCTATAGCAAAGATATCGAAGTATGGATACCTTTTACAGCCCCTAGTACACAATGCTGTAAGAATGTGGCTATATGCGGCCCATACCACCTCCGAATGTGGTCTGAATGATCAGATCTCTGTACATCTCGAGTTTATTCACAACTGTACATGAGCTGTCCACTTGTGATTGGATCACTTAAGACATGTTAATGCCAGGTGTAAACAAGCTCTAAGACGTAAGGAAAGGACAAGGTTAAGAAAACAAGGAAAAAATTAGGACAAATAAGAAGCACCCCAGGAAATGACAGTGAAACACTGAAGCTTTGAATGAAGTGAGGAGAGAGCTGTGTCCATGTGACCACACATGCTGGAGTCTCCATGAGAAGAAATACTTTAAACCAGATGCTCTGGTTAGACAGACAGGATGAGTATGGCTTACTGCTTACTACAGACAGCTGTCCTTTCCTCAGTGACTCTCTTTACCTTGCAAGTTGATCAGGGCCTCTGGGTTCTGCTGAGACAGTCTGCTCAGACTCTGAAGCTGACAGCACCTGTGGGCCACTCCCCAGCTGCGCTGCCACCTGCACCACACAACTCATGTCATCAGAATAATGCAGTTTCTTACTAGTGCATGTACAGCCTTGAATTCAAGTTCAAAAGTCAAACCCCCTCTTGAGGACAATACTTCAATTCACTATACTTTTGCCACTATTTAATATTCTAATTTCAACTACTTTAATTTAAACTGTGCTCTGCAGTAACTTACAATACAGTGACTAAAGCTTCGGAGTTAACTGAAAACTAGGCATAAAATAATTCCCTCCGCTCAGAAGCACACAGCCAGGATGCTGGACTGAATAAGTGACTGATTATTTTGCAAAGAACAAGGTTGATCAGGTTCTTCGGACAGGTGAGGAGACTACAGTGTTGTCAGCACTAACTCTCTGTGAGGGTAACAGTAGAGTTGAATGTACCTGATATCAGCCAGACCAAATTTGTGACACAGCTCCTTCTTCAGTCTGATCAGCTCTTCTCTCCGAGGAAGACTAGCAGTGTGCTTCTTGGTTGCCTCGGGCTCATTGTTTCTGAGCCATAAGCTGACAAAGACAAAGACAAAGCAACGTGAGATGTCTCTGTAGAAGAATGAACTAATAGATTGGTGACAAACACATGGAATGATCAGCAACTCTGCAGTTCCTGACAGCTCTATGTAGTTCATTCTTTTGTTTTCACGGCCCACAACTTTACTGCTTCGGTTCGCTGTCAGTGCTCTCATCATGACTTCTAGCAGGCAGACATTTTGAATGAAAAGAGGGAGAGGGTGTGCAGAAAAACATGGCACATCTGCAGTGGAAAACGGTGTGAGTGGCCTAGCTGCAGGAATGAAAAAATTCTACAGCAAACTATATGTACGTAGTGTACGTACACTTTAACAGATGATGTTGTTCATCCATTATATGGTATGTCATTAATAATTATAATTTAAGATTTTCATTTTGTAAAAAAGTATTAAAATTTGATACCCATACATATGTTATATATATATATATATATATATATATATATATATATATATATATATTACATAATATACAGTTGTAATTGTAAGTTGTTATATAGAAATGAGTATTACTAACCTGAGTGTAGGGTCCGCTCTCCTGGCCGCCTGCAGCTCCTGCTCAGGGTCTCTGAAACCTGTGAAGGTGTAGTAGCTCTTGTCCCATTTTATGGGTCTGTAGAAAGGGACCCCTGCCTCAGGTGGACTTTTAGATATCTCTGCCCTTGCTGTCAGTCCCCTTATGTGCTCCATGGGCAATCTGCAGGACTTCAAGACATTCATCACTGTGCTCAAGACGTCATTTGTGTGCAGGGTGAAACTCACCGAACGGAACCCTGAGAAGCAGACAGGAGCTTTTAGATGTCTCAAGATAGAACTCACAGAAATCCTGAACAACATGAATGGAATCTGTACCTAATGTGAGAAGGTCGGGCTGCACATCACTGCTGTCCTTTGTGTCCCTGACATAAAAGGTGAGCTTCATTGGCTGAACTGAGTGTGAGCCAGGCTTCTGCAAGTTGTCCAGATAGCCATTTAGCCTCTTTAATGAATTCTCATTCACTTCCTGTCAAAAAAAACAGTAAACCGCTTGGATGATAATAATTAGGGTTATGTTCTGACCAGCAATCGCCTTTCAGCCTCCCAAATACTTGGTGTGATCCTGCTGCTACACACACAAACACTTCAACTGCTAACAGTCTGAACACAACCTCGGTAACCTCATGTCAGATTACTAATACTGTATGTTAACAGTAGCAGTTCAGTTAGCTTTGTCTGATTAGGAACAGAATATGTATTTGGATTTATGAACTGCTAAACAATTCATGATATAGAGACCTACCCGTTCCCTGGGATACTGGCCAAAGAAGTCAGGATGTACTGCAAAATAAAAGGGTCTGAGTGCATTGACAGCATCTGCCCCTGACAGAGCTCTCTGCTGGACTAAACGTGTGGCCACGTGTCTCCTCTCCAGCCTGCACACACAAAAATATCAAAGGTCACTCCATGTGGAGAAAACAGGGAGGACGTAGAAGTATTAGAATGGTGATGGTGGTGGTGTTATTATTATTACTACAATCATTATTATTTTAGTCTGTTGCTTGTTTTTCAACCAACTGTTCACTCTATAAAACTTTGAATTGTGAGATGATCTAAATGAAGCTCAGCATCATCACATTGACAATGTACACATCTAACACGTCAGTCATTTTTATTTGATAAATTACTTTGAGTTAATAATACAATATTTTAATCAGCACAGGTAGAACTAGCTGATCTGGGATCAGCTGGTTCCATGTTTCTTCAACACTTCATTTCATTGTAATGCACAGAACTTTTTATGGGTTGGAATGTTAGAATTTCTTTATCTGTGTCATTTTCCTGAGTTAACAATAATATACACTCACCGGCCACTTTATTAGGCACACCTTTCCAACTGCTCGTTAATGCAAATTTCTAATCATCCAATTACATGGCAGCAACTCAATGCATTTAGGCATGTAGACATGGTCAAGATGATCTGCTGCAGTTCAAACCGAGCATCAGAATGGGGAAGAAAGGTGATTTAAGTGACTTTGAACGTGGCATGGTTGTTAGTGCCAAACAGGCTGGTCTGAGTATTTAAGAAACTGCTGATCTACTGGGATTTTCATGCACAACCATCTCTAGGGTTTACAGAGACTGGTCCAAAAAAGAGAAAATATCTAGTGAGCAGCAGTTCTGTGGGCGAAAATGCCTTGTTGATGCCAGAGGTCAGATAGAAAGGCAACAGTAACTCAAAAAAATAGAGTGTGCGTGACTCTGGCCCCGTCGTTCCCCGTATTACTGACACTGCTCAGAAAATTCAGTACTAAGAAAGAAATTTTGAGAGTGACGAGTGGGCTGTTGCTGGGGGTCTGTATCCAAAAAGCACACCTCAAATAGTCATTTTTAATTAACATTAGCACGTTAACATTAGCATGTTAACATTAGCATGTTAATGCTGATGCACTAGCAGTTACCATTAGCATGTTAGGATTGGCATGTTAGCATTAGCATGTTAGCATTAGCATGTTAACATTAACATGTTAACGCTAATGCACTAGCAGTTAACATTAGCATGTCAACATTAGCATGTTAGCATTAGCATGTTAACGTTGATTCGCTAGGAGTTAGCATTAGCATTGTTAGAATTAGCATGTTAACATTAGCATGTTAACATTAGCAAATTAACATTAGCATGTTAACATTACCATGTTAACACTGATGCACTAGCAATTAACATTAGCATGTTGGCATTACCATCCCACCAAACATCGGACGTCGGAGAGACGTGCAGATCATGTCAGTATTGAGTCGGCCCGTCGAAGACCACACCTAAACGTCGTACGACGTGCAAAATAGGTCAGATATTTGACGTCTATATTGGATCTTTTTTAGACGTCGTAGCGACGTTACGAATTTGGACGTCATCTGAAGACCACATCTAGACGTTAATTTGATGTACAAAATAGATCGAAGATTTAGACGTCTTTATTGGACCTGTTTTAGACGTAAATATGATGTTCACATTTGAACCTCATCGGGACGTCTGTTAAGGACCACATCTAGACGTCATCAGAACATGCAAAATAGATCCAAGATTTAGACGTCACTATCGGACCTGTTTTAGACGTTAATATGATGTTCACATTTGAACCTCATCTGGACGTCTGTTAAGGACCACATCTAGACGTTAATTTGACGTACAAAATAGATCCAATATTTAGACGTCATTATTGGACCCGTTTTAGACGTTAATGACGTCCACATTTGAACCTCTTCTGGACGTCTGTTAAAGACCACATCTAGACATCATCAGAACATGCAAAATACATCCAAGATTTTGTAAAAGTTTGTATTTGATTTTGTATGGATTTCAAAAAAGGAGCTGAAAGACATCATAGAAATAAACATTGACACAAAAGGTGATGTATTATATTATATATTAGTTAGAATTAACATGAGCATGTTAACATTAGCATGTTATTGCTGATGCGCTGACGTGTTAGCAATTAATTCAATTCAATTCAATTTTATTTGTATAGCCCAAAGTCACAAAGTACATTTGCCTCGGAGGGCTTTACAATCTGTACAGAGAATGACACCCTCTGTCCTTAGACCCTCGGTTCGAGTGAGGAAAAACTTGCCCACAAAAAACCTTTTAACAGGGAAAAAATGTGGAAGAAACCTCAGGAAGAGCCACAGAGGAGGGATCCCTCTCCCAGGACGGACAGACGTGCAATGGATGTCACGTGTACAGGACAATCAACATAAACATTTTATATTTATATTACATTTTATAATTAACATTAGCATGTTGACATTAGCATGTTAGTAATGAACATGTATTTAAGTCCTAGTGGTTAACGTTAATTAGCACTAATTTTAGCATTGGTCGCTAATGTTAGCAAATATCATGTCTTTACAGCTAGCGTTAACGCGCTAGCTGCTCTGCTGTCTCTGTCTGCCATTTTACATTAGCAGACGCTTTTATCCAAAGCGACTTACAGAGGAGGACATAAGCTGAGAAAGGTGTAAAGGAGCACAGAATAGTTGTTAGTTTTGTTAGGCAGGGAAGCAGTCTCGAAACAGAAAGGTTTTTAGAAGTTTTTTAAAGGTCGAAAGGAATGTTGCTGTTCTAGTAGCCGTTGGTAGGTCATTCCACCATTTGGGGACGACCACAAAGAACAGTTTAGAGTGACCTCGCTTTGTGAGAGGCGAGGGTACAACTAGACGGTTTGTATGAGCGGAGCGTAACGTCCTGGTCGGGACGTGAGCCTTTAGTAAGACGCTGAGATAGGCAGGGGCAGATCCTGAGGTGGTTTTGTAGGCTAGCGTCAGAGCTTTGTGTTTAATTCTGGCAGCTACAGGGAGCCAGTGCAGGTCGCTGAAGAGTGGGGTGACGTGACCTTTTAGGTTGATTGAAAACCAGTCTCGCTGCGGCATTCTGGACCATTTGCAAAGGTTTGTTTGCGGAAGCAGGTAGGCCAGCCGAGAGCGAGTTGCAGTAATCGAGGCTTTATAGATAGACTTTACACAGACAGCTAACATGCGCGCGCGTGTGCGTGTGTGTGTGTATGTGCGCGCGCTAACGCTCTGCTGTCTCTGTCTGCCATTTTACACAGACGAGCTGCCACTCAGCTTCTGCTGGCCCCTCCCTCCTCTTTTCCTTCAAGCAGGAGTGACATTCTAACAGGAGCACCTGTTAGAATGTCACTTAGAGACTGAGAGAAAATGCTGAGACCTCCTCTCGAACAGGAAGGATTTCTGGCCAAACCGTAATTCCAATCATTGAACTTTCTTAACCTGAGGCACGATGAGACCTTCCTGATCGTCTTTTTGAAGGCACTCTTATTTTGAAAAACTTGTCCTGTGTGTGTGTGTGTGCGTGCATATGTGTTTGTTCTGTCTGTGTGTGTGTGTGTGCGTCTGCCTGTCTGTCTGCCTGTGTGTGGTGTGTCTGTCTATCTATGTGTCTGTGTTTGTGTCTGCGAGAGAGAAGGATAAAAATGGCAGACATTAAAAATGTAGTCTTGATAGTCTGATATGTGACGGTTCCCTGTGTAATTGAGTGTGTGCTCCAATACCCAGCTGATTGGTGGAAACCCCTGGGCCTCAGTTAGGAAGAGTATAAAGCTCCACCCATTAACTCTCTTTCTCTCTCTCTCTGGCAGGCTCCACCCACCTCTCCAGGCTGCCTCGTGGTTTTTGGTTTTCTTTGTTCTTATGGCACACAACA
The DNA here is from genome assembly GCA_004119915.2 of Collichthys lucidus. NCBI lineage: Eukaryota > Metazoa > Chordata > Actinopteri > Sciaenidae > Collichthys > Collichthys lucidus. The sequence goes on from CM014091.1 coordinate 380,161, forward strand.
TCTCACATCTACACATTTTCATTCATGCATACATGCACCTTCACCACTGATTGACTGACTGACACACCCCATTGTTTCTTTGGTTTGTTTTTGGTAAAAAGTTTGTTGTTTAGTTATTTACAATAAATCATTTCCATTTTGGCCTTCAATCCGTGTCTCCCTTGTGTGTTTGTCATGGCTCTAGAGCCGGGTCGTGACAGATATCATACACAGATTTCAAAAAAGTTAGTCAAAGGCAGGCTGAGGTTGCCAAGCAACCAGGACCTAATCAGCAGCAGCTGGTCTGCACCTGTTAAAAATCCTGACAGAGACTGAGAGAAAATGCTGAGACCTCCTCTCGAACAGGAAGGATAAATGACCAAACCGTGATTCCAATCATTGAACCGGCTTAACTTTCAGCATTGTGAGCCCTTCCTGATCGTCTACATAGCCGTTTTGTGTAGATAAATGAAGATAAATGGGTGTTCTGTGTGTTAAGTTTGCCTTTGCCCACCTGGTTGTACCTGCTCTCATTGTATCTGTATTTATATACACATATACACGGACCAGCCACTTCATTTGGTGCACTTATGCAATCCAATTTGACTCAATACAATAACTCTGCCATAAATTCTATTAGCTTAAAATTTATTTATTTAACTGGTATGTTTATTGTTGAAGCTGTAGTTTGCAGTGGAGAGCATTGAGAGGCATTTCTGATATTATGGACCTCTCACGTATGTAATATTACATTTTTCAATAACACCACTGCTATTACTCATAACATGTAACCTCTCAGGTAATGCTGTGGGTGAAATATTCAGCAATACTACAAAATGCTGACAACAAACCTGAAGACACAGCAGCATCAGGGCCAAATTGTGTGTTCCTTCAATTCATGTATTAATGTAAGTCTGCATGTTAATGTATTAATGTACATCTGCATGATGATAATACAAACAAAACTAAAATATCAAGCCAATGATCAGTCAGCCATAGTGATACATGGTGAAATTACGTCACACTTTGCTTAGAACCCTGCTGACTTGACCTTACCCTTCTTACCCCGAGCACCATCACCTCTAACTATCCTGAGCTCAGAGCTGGAGCTAACACAGCGTCATACACACACACATGACGTCACGAAAGTACCTGATGCTATATCGCAGGAAGGAGTTGACAGACATGGCTGACGTCACTGGTCTCGTGGAATCTGCAGCCGGGCCCCATCAGCAGTCCATCTATGAGCACATTCACGTGTTATTGGAAGGGTTTGCTCGTCATCACAGGCAAATGGCCTGTGTGTATATGACACACCATCAGCTCGTCACAACAAATATCAAATTATCAGTTTATCTACTTTATGAATCAAACAATGACACGTGACCTCAGGTTGACGTGAACAGGTAAGTTAAGGCTGTTAGTGGAAGTTGTCCTCAGTGAGACAGCTCACAGTGTTAGCACTGAGCTGTCTGTCTGTCCCTGTCACTGTGTCTGCTCACACTTGAGTGAACACAGCTCTGACACACACACACACACACACACACACAGACACCGTCACACTACCGACAGCTGACTGTGTGTGTGTCTCACCATTACAGCACACACAGCTGAGTGTGTGTGTGTCTTACCGTCACAGCACCGACAGCGGTCAGCGCCGCTCCTCTTCTTCGTCGGTTCGTTCTTTTTCTTCTTTTTCCGTTTCCTCACCTCCAGTCCACCATTACAGCTTCATACTGCCACCTACCGTACCGTACTTTACCGTGTGTAACGTCACAACGTTATGATGCCGTCATATTGTGAATATTAAACCCGTTTCATTCAAATTAAACTATTTACACATTTATCTGACTTGTTCTTTTTACTGGTGTATAAAGTAACAGTAGTTGAGTCCTATATGTCATAATCTTTCATTCTTTCTTTCTTTCTTTCTTTCTTTCTTTCTTTCTTTCTTTCTTTCTTTCTTTCTTTCTTTCTTTCTTCCTTTTTTTCTTGTTTTCTGCCTTATTTTCATCAGTCCATAAAAAAGATATTTAGATACTCTACCCTTTCTATGGGCTTGCCATACAATGTCAACCCGTGCCCATTATTTCTTTTCAGTGAGCAGCATAGAACATCCACCAAAACTTTGAATCCCCAATCATAAGACCTACTGTTAGGTTTCTCGAAGAGATCATTACACTATTAATTACTTTATGAGTATTGTTTAGTGTGTGTGTGTGTGTGTGTGTGTGTGTGTGTGTGTGTGTGTATCAGTGCTCAAAACATGAGGCAAACTGTGTATTGGGAGTGTGAATAGGGCTCAGTGCTCAGTACTGCAGGGGATTAGCATGAGAATGGTGTGTGGGTGCTGGAAGCTCAGTGCTACACATCTGTCACTCTGCTCTCTCAACTCAGTCCACTGCTCTTCCAAAAACTCAATTGTGGTTTTGCTTGACTCTCTGCCTCATTGTTGCCTCCTTCTAACTGGGCATAGTCCCCCTTACCTCAACTCTCTTTGTTCTGCATATGGCAGCAACCTGCTGAAGGAGAGGCTCCAGCTCAAGAACCCTTCTGCGACAGTTGGTGTGGCCAGACTCAAGATGGTGTGGCCAGACTCGAGATATGGTTTGATAGTAGGAATCAGCATTCTGTCCCATATTTACTACACACTTATTACTTCCTACTTTTTCTCTTTTTTAGGACTATAAATTGGTGTTTGGGAACCATAAAGGTCTTACCAGTGACAGGTGGCATGGAGGTGTAGCCACCATAGAGCACAGCCCAGGGGATGAGGTGTGGGGTGTTGTATGAAGGAGGAACATGTCTGATCTGGAGTCTCTAGTGAGGTTTTCATTTCATATTTTTTAATGGCATCTCATGGATTTCCTTAAATATGGTCCTGTTGAACTGACACCTACCATGTGTATGTTTTTATTTGCATGTGTGTGTACACAGTCAAGAGAATGTGACGTTAGGTGCTTATAGTCCTGTGGAGCTATCAGTGAAGACAAAAGGTCAGTAGGTCAAGTGCTGTGCCTACATAATGAACAGCTGTGTGTATGCTCCACCATCGCCACAATACCTACAGGTAAGACTGCTCTCAATGGAAGCTTACTTGTGGGTCAGTGCACCTATGTAAATATAATGCTGTAGGAGTGATTCCAGTTGAGTATGCTGGAAATTCTTCAACCACTGGAATCTTTTAAAAAAGCTCAAAAGAATGAAGTTTATTTCATTATATATTTTTATTGCCAATAAATTCAATCAAAAATCCCAACAATGTGTTGGCCTGACTTTAAATACTCTCTGACATCTCTAACTTGTTAGTGGCACCAAGTTCCAAGCTCATTGGTTTTTTGAAGGTACCTCTAAAAATACCAATGTATGCAAATCAAGCAATGTTATATAATGCACATCATTAAAGTCAAAGTCCTGCATTGGATGACTCTACTACTCTATGCTGCTCGGTACTTAAGTGGTTTCTAGCCTAGGGGAAGGGAAGAAGAAAAGTTCTGCTATACAAATCTGTTTTAACTTTTAATTTTATGAAATATTTGGATTTAGAAAACCAGCGGAGAAATTTAGAGAAGTAGAGTAGAAACACTAACTACTGCAGAACGGAAACAAGCGCCACAAACGACATCCTTCAAGTTGAATCAAGCCTCTTTCAAACAATTTCAACACAAACTAAACAGTAGAACTTTACAGGAGGATTTACTGCAGCACAATTAAACGACATTTGTTTTAGCTAGGTGTACCTAATACTGTACATTGGCAGCTGACTGCACATCACCAGACTTATCCATTAATCATTTCCATGAGCTTGGCTCTGCTTAAAATTCTGCCTATTAAAAGGAAGTCACCGTCACCAAGTGCTTACTCATGGTGGAATTGTTGAGTCTCTGTAAATAATATTATTATATAGAGCAGTACGTTTTAGACCTTGCTCTAGATGGAAAATGTCATAAGATAACTTTTCTTATGATTTGGTGCTATATAGATAAAACTGAATTGAATTGAAACATCTCCTTGAATCATAATTAGAAAGAATCCAGTACAATCTTACAAACAAGGTGAAAGAAGCAACATCTAACCAGCAAAGAATTCTGTTGTCTGGTTCAGTAATTGGTTCAGCATCTATGGAGCAATGTTTTGTTTTTGATGAACGAAGATGGTACACAAAAGCCGATAAAGGTTACTAATTTACTTTCTGACTGGTATTTTATAAAGCAATATAAAGATAAATTTTAACAAGCTCAACAGACAGTGCATTTTGTGTAACAACACTGACTTCAAGCATGGAACAAGACTTGCTTACTTGAACGAAAGTGTTATAGTAATCTAAACATAGTCATATGCAAGAGACACTATGTGAACCTCTGATGTCAACGTCTTACATTTTAAGAAAAGTAGAAATCCTTGCAGTGAACATAATCATCCTTCTGAAGCCTAAAAATCAAATACATTTTATAATTAAGATATAAACATATCCCTACATTATTGCAACAGTGGCCTCAGTATTGCCATTTATACAGTTTCACAGTTAGTCCCAAACGAGTCATTTGATTGGATAATAGTTCCATGAATGCTGTTGTGGAGACTTTCAACTATGTGTATCGCACCACTTTAACAACGTTCTTATTACTGTTACGTTAACATTCCATTCATGGTCATCTTCTATATTAGATTATAAGGAAGATAAACATATGTATGCAAACACACAAGGATCAACCATTTCCTGCATACTACTGTTAGAGACTGACTACGAGCCAGTGTCAGTAAACAGTACACAACCATTAATCAAACCAACAACTAACAATAGTCAGTTTGAATTAGGAAGACAATATATATGATCATCAATCAGGTCAGAGGCATCATCATCTATACACTCTGTCTGTGAAGCATCTAGAAAAGAGATCAGTCTGGTTACAGCCCTCATCATCTGACTGTGATCAACAGGGCAAAAAAGTCAGGATAAGCCTCCTCTACATGCTATGTTTTAGCGATCTGACAGCTTGTGAGTCAGAATACCAGATTGTTCTTTTGCACATGTGAGAGCTCTAAATATGCCTGAGAGAGAAAAAACAGCATGCAGAGAGGGACAGTGTGGCTTTGTGGTCACAGCTTTGTCTTCTATAGTGTGTATCCATTATATTGTTCCCCCCGTTAAGCTGGCTCAAGTTTACTGGGACCTTTGGATCCTGACATGTAGCTCACATAGAGCCCTGCAGCCAGTGCTAACATACTGCCACCATACAGCCGATATAGATGATAAGTAATGGTCTAAGACAGTGTTACACTAGTGGTCCGTGAGAGGATCTCCTAAAATATTCGAATTTCCCACACAAGTTTGTGGAGTCCTACCTAGGGATACTCGATATATCGCGGCTTGTTCTACGTGAGATGTATGAAATGACTATATCGCGACCATCGAGTACTTGTCACGTAAATGTTTTAAGCCGTCTGCATTTAATTCTCCGGGGATTCGCCTGTCACTCACTCCTGCTGCTCACAGCACGCAGCACACTGCCCCGCCCACCCAGAAACATCCCCTGCGCGCATGCGTACTTTCTGTATCAAGTGAGGAGAGGTGAAGCCAAGAGTGAGGTAATTGAAGATGGAGACGGACGACTTGGTTCTGAAGAAAAACAGCTGCGGTCACGTCTCTCGTTATCGCGTGGTCACGTCAGCTGCTCCAATATTTTCAAGTGCGCCCTTATTGCTGACTTTATGGCAAACACTTTTAAAAAACTGGAAAGTCAGCGCTAGCTTACTGCAGCGTGTGGACACTTCCAGTTTTCAAAATAAAACGTGGGTGTTAAATGTATTAAACGTTTATTTATAAAATATGAAGAATGGTTAAAATTTGATTTAAAAAAGTGTCTCATATGCCAAGTATGATTCTGCACTGCTTCAATGCTCATATGTACATTATAAAATATATTAAAAATTCATAAAAAATATGACAAGTGTTAAAATGCTATAAAAAAGAGTGTGTGTCGTATAGCAGGTGTAGCTCGACTGTTCTACACTGATTTTGAGCCAAGAGGTCACAGGACCTGGAAGCTATTGAGCTTTAAAGCTCATATTTACATCATGAAATGTATTAAAAATTCATAAAAAATATGACAAGTGTTAAAATGCTATAAAAGAGGTGTGTCTCACAGCAAGTGTAAATCTACTGTTCTACGTTGATTCTGAGCAATTACAATGCTATCATGGAAATAATGACAATATTTATTAGAAATAAACAATACAAAACAACAACAACAAAAATATCGAAATATATATTGTGTATCGCGATATAGCTTAAAAATATCGAGATATTGGTTACAGGCCATATCAGCCCTAGTCCTACCTAACATTATTTGAAGTGTAAAGCGAATTTGTTCTCTGAACAAAAATGCAGACAAATATTTTTTTAAAATATGTATAATGGATATATGAAGATAAATCTGAATTAGCAGTGCCCAAATTGTTGCCTAAGCAACCACGGCGTCTCCTATAGACAAAATCATTCCGCTGTCACGTCAGTAAGTAAGGAAAAGAAAGCAAGGAAAAGAGCAGCAAAAGCTGTGAACTTTAACTAAAACAAGGCACGGAGAGGATGGGAAACAATGATGGATAGGTGGCTGAAGACGGGGTCAGGTGGTCCCTGAAATTTTTTTTTTTGACAAAGTGGTCCTTGGTCTGAAAAAGTTTGAGAAACACTGGTCTAAGACAAATGATACTTCCAAAAACTTTCACAGCATGGCCACTCAATGGTTAGCCCTGTCACCTCACAGCACGAAGGCCTCTCCATGTCGAGTTTGCATGTCCTCCCCATGTTTGCATGGCTTTACTCTGTCATAAGCATTTATATCAGGTTAATTTCCCTGTCAGTGCCTTTGCCCAAGGTACTGGTATAGAACTGCAGTGAGTCCCCAAAACGTTGCACAATGGCTGCCGCTGCCCACTGCTCCTAATACTTAGGATGGGTGAAATGCAGAGAACAAATTTCTCTATGGGAATCAATAAAAAATATATAATAATAACTAAAATCCAGGGGCCATATTCACAAAGGATCTTATCACAAGGACCCCTCCTAAAAGGCACTCAAAGTGTCTCATTAAGACTTTCTGAAGAGCTCTTTAGAAAGCTCCTGACAGCAGTATCATCCACATATTTAAACATGCCTCTCACTCTTGTCACACTTGATGTGTTGAAAGTCAACCCTCCTGATCGCTGACTTTCAAAGCATCAACAGTGACTTGGGAAGAAATCTGGGGATTTGTGCCTGTCATTTGTTATGAATGAAGGGACTAGCTTAAGGACCATCAACATATTCAGCTACATCAACCACTGCAGGTGACTGTGATGATAGCAGAGCAGAACTGCTTGCCAAAGGACTACTAGGAGAAGCTGAGAGCAATTAAAACCAACATGTATGAGGGTCCTCTGCCCATGATGAATGAATTGGAGCGAGCTCGAAGAATAGCCAAAGAGAGGGCCATCCATTGAATCCACTAAATCACATCCACTTTTATCTTTCAGAAACGTCCTCGTATTCAAGCTAAGTCCACCTCAGCTAACTGCTTCATGCCTAACTTGCTAATGTTAATTTCAGCAGCCTGGGTAATTATTAACAGAGGTGATCAGCCAAAAATGTTGAGTGAATACTTATCACCTTATTATGCTTATCTCCTGCTCACTTACGTCACTATGATGTACAACTAAAATATTATTTGAAGGGCAATGCAAATGAGCTACAAGGACCACAACAGTCCTAATACAACTACAATAACATAACTGCTAACATAATAGCAGATATAATGATTACCCAAATAAGATGAGGTAGTTGCAGAATTTTTGGTACCTTATGGAAATAAGCAAAAATGATTTGTCATGAATGAAAGATGCAATAAATAAACGTGTTCCTTTAATGAAATGTAAGATTTTTGATCCTATTGTCATTTACCACATAGTCAGCTGTAACTGTGAAATATACATTAAAGTGGTTTCTGTTAACACAGACACAAATTATACATTGTCATTTAACCTGACAGAAACTGCTTTTTGACACTGTCAGTTGAAATTCTTACACCTGGGAGACAAAGAAACTTTTTCGAGACATTTGATAGAGAGTTATACTTCCTACCTTTCGTCAAAGTTTGACAGTTTTACGACCTTGAACTTTTACCTAGATACACCCCCACCCCACCCCACCCCCTATACTGACAGCTGTGCTGACATCACACACACGCACGCACACATGCACACACACACACACACACACACACACACACACACACACACACACACACACACACACACACAAAGACTAGAATTAGAATTAGAATAAAAGTTCTGTAAATGGACCCCAAACGTTGTAGAAAATAAATAAAATTTGTAAAAACAACCAATGAGAGAAAGGAGGTGTGGAAAACACTTTGCACGATTCCTTTAAAACGGGTGTGCGTCTGAGAATGACTGAAAACCATCTTGGTGAAGAAAGAAACTCATCATGCCACTGAAAAGATCTACTCCCGACAGAGACAATGATGCTTCTGACTCGAGCAGCGAAGAAATGCAGAATTTACAGCAGAAGAGAGTCATCACAGCTCTGATATGTGAGACGCCTGTTACAATCTTTGAAGAATCAGGATTGAGAGCGGCTGATGCTCCAAAGAAGAGCGTCGTCTATCTGTGCCGGCTGCAAGCGCCCCCATGCGATTCTCTGCATGGGGAATGGTCTTTGGAGCCGTACGGAGTGCAAGGCTATTGGGGCTATGTGTTCAAGTATGAAACGAGTGAGCTTTGGCTGTATCAGAGGAATGAGGGTGAAACAGTGGGGCCTCTGTCTGCTGTAGGGATGCTGAGTTCCAATGACTGGGCAGTGCTGAGACTGGTGATTCCAAATCACTCTGCATTAATCAGCCACCCCGAGCATCCCCAGGACCAGGAAGGCGCTGTAACCGCTAAACAGCCCAGATTGGAGGGCGAGACCAAGGCTACTTTCAACGCGGTCTGGCAATCGAGAACCAATCCCTCCGGTCGCTGGTTCTTACGAGCCACTCTCCAGACATCCGGAGAGAGTGGAGCTACGGAGCACTTTGTCTTGGAGAGTTTTAATTCAGACTGCGGCGTATTCAAGACGTTGCTAGATCTGCCGGGAGCTGCGTGGAAGGAGAAGATGGAAGAAATTGGAGAAAAAATTACGACTCTGTTTACCAACTGCCGTAAATGGAATGACGTCCTGGCGGTGAAAAAAACTCTGTCCTTTTGAAACCACACCCCCTTGCCCCAATGCATAAAAGCAGACACAATAGCAGACGTACCAGCACAACCCCGCCGACTGGCTCAACCTGACTGAAAGACATGGCAGATTTTAACCGACGCTACAACCAGAGACGGCTCACCACCATGTGGACCCCCTTGTCTCCGAATCCTGAGGCTTCACCCGGGCTTGCAGTTTCTTCTTCTCCGGCCTCCACGACCCCGCCGAAGCAGAGAGAACGTTCGGCCTCTGCACCCCCGATCCTCTCTGCTTCTCCAGCCTCCACGACCCCGCCGAAGCAGAGAGAACGTCCGGCCTCCGCACCCCCGATCCTCTCATCCGACGGCTGTCCCGATACAGAAACAGATGACACGGACATGGACGGGGAGTCTCAACGCTCCTCCTCCCCCGACTTAATGACACCTCCCCCTTCACTGGTTACACCCACTCCTGTAAAAAGCGAAGACATGGCTGACGAGATGGACGGGGTGGCGTCTTTGGCTTTCTTCAACGCCGTAAAGGCAGCCGTCATCCATCTGCTCAACATCACCCTTCACAAGTTTCGACGCGAGCAGTGCTTCGGGTGTCAGATCAACCATCCAAGCCAGAGACATCACCCGTGTCTGGAAAATGTGGAAGATCATTACTACCAGATCAACTTTAGCGGGATAATGAAGATGCTTTTCACCCCTCACTTGATTCCTTCCATCCAACGTCTCCTGACCGCACGCAACATCCGAGAGGACGACGCCAGAGTCAAAGCCGTGGCACAGACTCTATTACACGAGCTCAGATCCACGAGGAACATCCAGGATTCCATCGGCAGCATGTACGACGAGCTGATTGGCGAGGACATACTCAAAATTGGAGAACTGAAACTGGTGGCGGATGGCTGGGAAAGCGAATAAGTTTGTTCTCTTGTTTCTGATTGTTTATTAATCATGGGTAATTATTGGAGAAAACTTGTAACCTGTGTGGAAGAGAGACAGAGTTTCAGCAGATAGAGACACTGTCACAATACCGGTTGAAATCAGACGACTAAGCAACATTATGAACATAGTTCGTTCTCACACTGGACATACAGCTTGGGAAGTCATGGTGCAGAGTGCGAGTGCATCTGATTTTTCAGAGACCTTTGAAAACATCGTAAAAGATTGGGTCGAGGACTCTATTGTTATAACACCCTGTCATTTGCTCACTCTGTACACTTTGTTTGTGGATGTGTTGATTTTTCATTTGCAGAATAACACGTCTGTGAATATCCCAGGCGAACTGAAAAGATTGCACGACATTCTTCAGACTAGTTTAGATCATAGTGTGTTAGTTCAGGTTTTAAAGATGATTAAAGACTATTAAAGACTCTCCTTTTATGCAACCAATGTACACCTTATCTTTTATGTATCTTTATCCTGTATGTATCTTAACCTTTGTTGTATCCTATTACAATACAATCATTAAAATGTATGTATCTTAACTTTTATGTATCTTTATCCTGCATGTATCTCAGTGTTACTCAAAGTGTGGTGGTCCGCGAGCGACCTCAAGTGGTCCGTGAGAGGATCTCTTAAAATATTTGAATTTCCCACACAAGTTTGTGGAGTCCTACCTAGGGATACTCGATATATCGCGGCTTGTTCTACGTGAGATGTATGAAATGACTATATCGCGACCATCGAGTACTTGTCACGTAAATGTTTTAAGCCGTCTGCATTTAATTATCCGGGGATTCGCCTGTCACTCACTCCTGCTGCTCACAGCACGCAGCACACTGCCCCGCCCACCAGGGACGGACTGGGACAAAAAATCGGCCCTGGCATTTTGGACCAGACTGGCCCACAACATTTGATAACACACTTTTTCAGTTTTTTCAGTGCAACTGTGCAAGTCTTTTAAACAACCTAGCTCAACAGGACATAAATATTATATTAAAATAATATTAAATCAATTTTATTTGTATAGCCCAAAGTCACAAAGTCCATTTTTCATTGTGGCTTTACAATCTGTACAGGGAGTGACACCCTCTGTCCTTAGACCCTCGGAGAGAGTGAGGAAAAACTTGCCCACAAAAAACTTTAACAGGGAAAAAATGTGGAAGAAACCTCAGGAAGAGCCACAGAGGAGGGATCCCTCTCCCAGGACAGACAGACGTGCAATAGATGTCAGTGTACAGAACAAATCAACACAAACATATTGTACAATTACAATGACTGACTGAAATACAGCCTGTTTATAATATATTTATATAAACAAACACACAGCTGCATTGACATAACACTAGCAATGAACAAAATTATGTCATTTTAAAAAGTGCTATTTTCTTTCTTTGTAGGCTAACTTACATTGTCTTTAGCCACCTAGCTACATAAAACAGCCCATTGTTTTCCCAGGCCTAAATAAGAGCTTACCCGAGGACTACTAGATGAACAAAGAAAATGAGAGTGCTGACTCTTCAGTTTTCACTCACATTTTTGGTGAGTGGTGGCTTTAAATATGCCTAGGCTAGAATTACTGCAATGTACAGATACCTGCAGCTGCATTCACATAACATAGACAAAATGATATAATTTCTAAAAGTGAGATTTTCTATCAGTTATGTAGCCAACATTGTCCCTACCACCCAGGCTACATAAAGAGCTGCTATATCTGCAGGACAAAAAAGCAGCTTAGCCAATAGGCCAGCCTAGTACTCACACTACAGACAATAATAGTCTAATAAGAAATTAGACTTATTGTTATTGTTGGTGAATGGTGAACACTTTTTCTCACATTAAAGACTATTTTTTATTTAGAATAAAAGACATAAAAAGTAGGCTACTGAGCTAGGCTTATTTTCTCTTCCAGCCAGTGTAGCCTACAATGTATTGTAGCGACCCTGCAGTAATGTGTTGTGTGTTACAATGTGAGTTCTGTGGTTTCCCATGGTCCATAAATGCACCTGTATGAGAGCAAGGGGGCGGGTGAGCAGGTGAGGGAGAGCGCGTGTATGTGAGCGTGTGTGGAGAGACGGCACGAGTGAGGCTGCAGAGTGGGACCTGTTATGTGTTCTTGGCGTGGTTATGGCCTACAATAACCAAATTCTGTAACAAGACTGTTGGCAATAAAAGCCAGTTTGCTAAATAACGCCTCGTTATTCCTGACGCGTCCGGCCGGACGCCACAGTATGTTTTATCATACTCATTAAGGGGTTGGGTGGCTTTATCCTCCCTGGTCCCTGAAATTTTTTTTTTTTGACAAAGTGGTCCTTGGTCTGAAAAAGTTTGAGAAACACTGATGTATCTTAACCTTTGATGTATCCTATTACAATACAATCATTAAAATGTATGTATCTTAACTTTTATGTATCTTTATCCTGCATGTATCTTAACCTTTGATGTATCCTATTACAATACAATCATTAAAAGAAATTAAAGCTGCAAGCAGCGATGGTCGGGCCCTCGCATATGTGCGCACGTCGAAATGTGCGCACGTCGAAATGTGCATAATATCGTTCTTTATAACATCGGTCTTAATAACCACAAGAAGTTTCAGACAGCTCTCATAGACTCAGATCTGGCCTTCAGGAGTCATGTGCGACAATGTACAACTTTATTTCACTGATATAATGTACAGTTACTATTACATGTCATATTCTGTCCACATTATGCTGTTTGAGAACACATTGCAGCATGGCTACAGTCAACATGTGCAACAATGTACAACTTTATTTCACTGATATAATGTACAGTTACTATTACATGTCATATTCTGTCTACATTATGCTGTTTGAGAACACATTGCAGCATGGCGACAGTCAACATGTGCGACAATGTACTTTGAGTTTTGCTTTATTTTACACATTTTTTCCAATTGCAGCGCCCCCAACAGGCGCCATGGGGCGCTATAGAGCTTTTTTGTCCAGCCGCCTCATTACATACTGCAGTCTTGTTTTGGTACTGCTTTGAGTTTTGCTTTATTTTACACAACATTTTTTCTAATTGCAGCGCCCCCAACATGCGCCATGGGGCGCTATAGAGCTTTTTTGTGCTTATTGGTCCAAGATAGTTTTTTGTAGGTACTGCCCTGTTCTACAATTCAGCTGAGTTTCGTGAGTCTGTGGGCAAAACTGTGGTGGGGCTGTTCCACTGAAAAATTCAAGGGGGCGCTATAGAGCAAATTTGCCCCAAGTCCAAGGCCTTGACAACATCCACACCTAGTTTGAGGTGGATATGATGAATATTGTTCGAGCTGCACGCCATCTCGTAAAAGTGGTGTTTTTTGTCGTCACTAGGAGGCGCTATGAAAATCACCGAATATTTTTGTGGAAATGTATTTTAGGCCAGACTGCTATTATATATTGAAAGTTTGGTGAAGATTGGAGAATTTTTCACAAAGTTATAGCACTGTGAAATTTTATGGCAAAATGGAGAATTTCGTGGCCCCACCCCTCTGACATAGCAAATCAAAAAGTTATGATTTTGATAACTTTTCATCGTCAAAACCTCATGAACCCATGTGCCAAGTTTCAAAAGGATTGGACGAAAGCCCTAGGAGGAGTTCGTTCAAATACGACCCCTGGAAATGACCAAAAAATCACAAAAACGTGAACTTTGACCCAAAATGGCCGCCGTACCCTTTACCGAAACCCGGGTCACCAAGAGACTTTTTGGTGCGTCTCGATATGTTTCATACACCCTCCAAATCCCATCCGCGTGGATGAAACCGTGTCCGGGGGCTCCTCCGACAACCGAAACCTAGGTGGCGCCGTAGAGCCATTTCTGTACGCTCGTGCGCGAGACCCCCAAAATACGAAATTTTACGCCCGACTTTGGGGGGGTACGCACATTTTCATGAGTTTTTGGGGATATTAAAGCCTTGAAAAAGGCAATTCATTTGGCTGAATAATAATAAAAAACAAAAAATAATTAAAGCTGCAAGCAGCGATGGTCGGGCCCTCGCATATGTGCGCACGTTGAAATGTGCGCACGTTGAAATGTGCATAATATCGTTCTTTATAACATCGGTCTTAATAACCACAAGAAGTTTCAGACAGCTCTCATAGACTCAGATCTGGCCTTCAGGAGTCATGTGCGACAATGTACAACTTTATTTCACTGATATAATGTACAGTTACTATTACATGTCATATTCTGTCCACATTATGCTGTTTGAGAACACATTGCAGCATGGCTACAGTCAACATGTGCGACAATGTACAACTTTATTTCACTGATATAATGTACAGGTACTATTACATGTCATATTCTGTCTACATTATGCTGTTTGAGAACACATTGCAGCATGGCGACAGTCAACATGTGCGACAATGTACTTTGAGTTTTGCTTTATTTTACACATTTTTTCCAATTGCAGCGCCCCCAACAGGCGCCATGGGGCGCTATAGAGCTTTTTTGTCCAGCCGCCTCATTACATACTGCAGTCTTGTTTTGGTACTGCTTTCAGTTTTGCTTTATTTAACACAACATTTTTTTCTAGTTGCAGCGCCCCCAACATGCGCCATGGGGCGCTATAGAGCTTTTTTGTGCTTATTGGTCCAAGATAGTTTTTTGTAGGTACTGCCCTGTTCTACAATTCAGCTGAGTTTCGTGAGTCTGTGGGCAAAACTGTGGTGGGGCTGTTCCACTGAAAAATTCAAGGGGGCGCTATAGAGCAAATTTGCCCCAAGTCCAAGGCCTTGACAACACCCACACCAAGTTTGAGGTGGATATGATCAATATTGTCCGAGCTGCACGCCATCTCGTAAAAGTGGTATTTTTTGTCTCCACTAGGAGGCGCTATGCAAATCACCGAATATTTTTGTGGAAATGTATTTTAGGCCAGACTGCTATTATATATTCAAAGTTTGGTGAAGATTGGAGAATTTTTCACAAAGTTATAGCACTTTGAAATTTTATGGCAAAATGGAGAATTTCGTGGCCCCGCCCCTCTGACATAGCAAATCAAAAAGTTATGATTTTGATAACTTTTCATCGTCAAAGCCTCATGAACCCATGTGCCAAGTTTCAAAAGGATCGGACGAAAGCCCTAGGAGGAGTTCGTTCAAATACGCCCCCTTCTCAACAGTTCGAAACACAAAAAATGGTGATTTTCATGCTTAAATATCTCACTTCCTGTTAATTTTACAAATTGCTCCAAGAGACTTTTTTGTAGGTCTTGTGATGCCCCATAACTCAGCTGAGTTTCATAACTCTGTGTTCAAAACTGTGGCGGGGCTGTCCCAAAGAAAAATTCAAGGGGGCGCTATAGAGCGCTTTGCCCCGCCCCCTCATTAATTATGCAGCCGAATTGTGCATCACATTGGTCTTAACAACCCCAACAAGTTTCAGACAGCTGTGACAAAGTATATGATAGCCGAACAGTTTTGCCTGAAAATCAGCCAAAAAGTCAATGGAGTCTGGTTTTTCGGTGAAAAAAAAGGCAGCGTCCATTTTGACGCGCCGTCACGGCCACGCCCTTTTATGAAAAGTTGAAATTATTTCTCAGATGTCAAGTCCAAGGCCTTGACAACATCCACACCTAGTTTGAGGTGGATATGATGAATATTGTTCGAGCTGCACGCCATCTCGTAAAAGTGGTGTTTTTTGTCGTCACTAGGAGGCGCTATGAAAATCACCGAATATTTTTGTGGAAATGTATTTTAGGCCAGACTGCCATTATATATTCAAAGTTTGGTGAAGATTGGAGAATTTTTCACAAAGTTATAACACTTTGAAATTTTATGGCAAAATGGAGAATTTCGTGGCCCCGCCCCTCTGACATAGTACATCAAAAAGTTATGATTTTGATAACTTTTCATCGTCAAAGCCTCATGAACACACACGCCAAGTTTCAAAAGGATCGGACGAAAGCCCTAGGAGGAGTTCGTTCAAATACGACCCCTGGAAATGACCAAAAAATCACAAAAACGTGAACTTTGACCCAAAATGGCCGCCGTACCCTTTACCGAAACCCGGGTCACCAAGAGACTTTTTGGTGCGTCTCGGTATGTTTCATACACCCTCCAAATCCCATCCGCGTGGATGAAACAGTGTCCGGGGGCTCCTCCGACAACCGAAACCTAGGTGGCGCCGTAGAGCCATTTCTGTACGCTCGTGCGCGAGACCCCCAAAATACGAAATTTTACGCCTAACTTTGGGGGGGTACGCAAAGTTTCATGAGTTTTTGGGGATATTAAAGCCTTGAAAAAGGCAATTCATTGGGTGGAAGAAAAAGGAAAATAATAAAAAATTAAAGCTGCAAGCAGCGATGGTCGGGCCCTCGCATATGCGCGCACGTCGAAATGTGCGCACGTCGAAATGTGCGCACGTCGAAATGTGCATAATATCGTTCTTTATAACATCTGTCTTAATAACCACAAGAAGTTTCAGACAGCTCTCATAGACTCAGATCTGGCCTTCAGGAGTCATGTGCGACAATGTACAACTTTATTTCACTGATATAATGTACAGTTACTATTACATGTCATATTCTGTCCACATTATGCTGTTTGAGAACACATTGCAGCATGGCTACAGTCAACATGTGCGACAATGTACAACTTTATTTCACTGATATAATGTACAGTTACTATTACATGTCATATTCTGTCTACATTATGCTGTTTGAGAACACATTGCAGCATGGCGACAGTCAACATGTGCGACAATGTACTTTGAGTTTTACTTTATTTTACACAACATTTTTTCTAATTGCAGCGCCCCCAACATGCGCCATGGGGCGCTATAGAGCTTTTTTGTGCTTATTGGTCCAAGATAGTTTTTTGTAGGTACTGCCCTGTTCTACAATTCAGCTGAGTTTCGTGAGTCTGTGGGCAAAACTGTGGTGGGGCTGTTCCACTGAAAAATTCAAGGGGGCGCTGTAGAGCAAATTTGCCCCAAGTCCAAGGCCTTGACAACATCCACACCAAGTTTGAGGTGGATATGATCAATATTGTCCGAGCTGCACGCCATCTCGTAAAAGTGGTCTTTTTTGTCGTCACTAGGAGGCGCTATGAAAATCACAGAATATTTTTGTGGAAATGTATTTTAGGCCAGACTGCTATTATATATTCAAAGTTTGGTGAAGATTGGAGTATTTTTCACAAAGTAATAGCACTTTGAAATTTTATGGCAAAATGGAGAATTTCGTGGCCCCGCCCCTCTGACATAGCAAATCAAAAAGTTATGATTTTGATAACTTTTCATCGTCAAAGCCTCATGAACCCATGTGCCAAGTTTCAAAAGGATCGGACGAAAGCCCTAGGAGGAGTTCGTTCAAATACGCCCCCTTCTCAACAGTTCGAAACACAAAAAATGGTGATTTTCATGCTTAAATATCTCACTTCCTGTTAATTTTACAAATTGCTCCAAGAGACTTTTTTGTAGGTCTTGTGATGCCCCATAAATCAGCTGAGTTTCATAACTCTGTGTTCAAAACTGTGGCGGGGCTGTCCCAAAGAAAAATTCAAGGGGGCGCTATAGAGCGCTTTGCCCCGCCCCCTCATTAATTATGCAGCCGAATTGTGCATCACATTGGTCTTAACAACCCCAACAAGTTTCAGACAGCTGTGACAAAGTATATGATAGCCGAACAGTTTTGCCTGAAAATCAACCAAAAAGTCAATGGAGTCTGGTTTTTCGGTGAAAAAAAAGGCAGCTTCCACTTTGACGCGCCGTCACGGCCACGCCCTTTTATGAAAAGTTGAAATTATTTCTCAGATGTCAAGTCCAAGGCCTTGACAACATCCACACCTAGTTTGAGGTGGATATGATGAATATTGTTCGAGCTGCACGCCATCTCGTAAAAGTGGTCTTTTTTGTCGTCACTAGGAGGCGCTATGAAAATCACCGAATATTTTTGTGGAAATGTATTTTAGGCCAGACTGCCATTATATATTCAAAGTTTGGTGAAGATTGGAGAATTTTTCACAAAGTTATAGCACTTTGAAATTTTATGGCAAAATGGAGAATTTCGTGGCCCCGCCCCTCTGACATAGTACATCAAAAAGTTATGATTTTGATAACTTTTTATCGTCAAAGCCTCATGAACACACACGCCAAGTTTCAAAAGGATCGGACGAAAGCCCTAGGAGGAGTTCGTTCAAATACGACCCCTGGAAATGACCAAAAAATCACAAAAACGTGAACTTTGACCCAAAATGGCCGCCGTACCCTTTACCGAAACCCGGGTCACCAAGAGACTTTTTGGTGCGTCTCGATATGTTTCATACACCCTCCAAATCCCATCCGCGTGGATGAAACAGTGTCCGGGGGCTCCTCCGACAACCGAAACCTAGGTGGCGCCGTAGAGCCATTTCTGTACGCTCGTGCGCGAGACCCCCAAAATACGAAATTTTACGCCCAACTTTGGGGGGGTACGCAAAGTTTCATGAGTTTTTGGGGATATTAAAGCCTTGAAAAAGGCAATTCATTGGGTGGAAGAAAAAGGAAAATAATAATAAAAAAAAAAAAATAAACATTTGAAATACAATAGGGCTTCGCACGGTTTCCGTGCTCGGGCCCTAATTAAAGCTGCAAGCAGCGATGGTCGGGCCCTCGCATATGCGCGCACGTCGAAATGTGCGCACGTCGAAATGTGCATAATATCGTTCTTTATAATATCGGTCTTAATAACCACAAGAAGTTTCAGACAGCTCTCATAGACTCAGATCTGGCCTTCAGGAGTCATGTGCGACAATGTACAACTTGATTTCACTGATATAATGTACAGTTACTATTACATGTCATATTCTGTCCACATTATGCTGTTTGAGAACACACTGCAGCATGGCTACAGTCAACATGTGCGACAATGTACAACTTTATTTCACTGATATAATGTACAGTTACTATTACATGTCATATTCTGTCCACATTATGCTGTTTGAGAACACATTGCAGCATGGCTACAGTCAACATGTGCGACAATGTACAACTTTATTTCACTGATATAATGTACAGTTACTATTACATGTCATATTCTGTCTACATTATGCTGTTTGAGAACACATTGCAGCATGGTGACAGTCAACATGTGCGACAATGTACTTTGAGTTTTGCTTTATTTTACACATTTTTTCCAATTGCAGCGCCCCCAACAGGCGCCATGGGGCGCTATAGAGCTTTTTTGTCCAGCCGCCTCATTACATACTGCAGTCTTGTTTTGGTACTGCTTTGAGTTTTGCTTTATTTTACACAACATTTTTTCTAATTGCAGCGCCCCCAACATGCGCCATGGGGCGCTATAGAGCTTTTTTGTGCTTATTGGTCCAAGATAGTTTTTTGTAGGTACTGCCCTGTTCTACAATTCAGCTGAGTTTCGTGAGTCTGTGGGCAAAACTGTGGTGGGGCTGTTCCACTGAAAAATTCAAGGGGGCGCTATAGAGCAAATTTGCCCCAAGTCCAAGGCCTTGACAACATCCACACCAAGTTTGAGGTGGATATGATCAATATTGTCCGAGCTGCACGCCATCTCGTAAAAGTGGTGTTTTTTTTCGTCACTAGGAGGCGCTATGAAAATCACAGAATATTTTTGTGGAAATGTATTTTAGGCCAGACTGCCATTATATATTTAAAGTTTGGTGAAGATTGGAGAATTTTTCACAAAGTTATAGCACTTTGAGTTTTATGGCAAAATGGAGAATTTCGTGGCCCCGCCCCTCTGACATAGTACATCAAAAAGTTATGATTTTGATAACTTTTCATCGTCAAAGCCTCATGAACCCATGTGCCAAGTTTCAAAAGGATTGGACGAAAGCCCTAGGAGGAGTTCGTTCAAATACGCCCCCTTCTCAACAGTTCGAAACACAAAAAATGGTGATTTTCATGCTTAAATATCTCACTTCCTGTTAATTTTACAAATTGCTCCAAGAGACTTTTTTGTAGGTCTTGTGATGCCCCATAAATCAGCTGAGTTTCATAACTCTGTGTTCAAAACTGTGGCGGGGCTGTCCCAAAGAAAAATTCAAGGGGGCGCTATAGAGCGCTTTGCCCCGCCCCCTCATTAATTATGCAGCCGAATTGTGCATCACATTGGTCTTAACAACCCCAACAAGTTTCAGACAGCTGTGACAAAGTATATGATAGCCGAACAGTTTTGCCTGAAAATCAACCAAAAAGTCAATGGAGTCTGGTTTTTCGGTGAAAAAAAAGGCAGCTTCCACTTTGACGCGCCGTCACGGCCACGCCCTTTTATGAAAAGTTGAAATTATTTCTCAGATGTCAAGTCCAAGGCCTTGACAACATCCACACCTAGTTTGAGGTGGATATGATGAATATTGTTCGAGCTGCACGCCATCTCGTAAAAGTGGTCTTTTTTGTCGTCACTAGGAGGCGCTATGAAAATCACCGAATATTTTTGTGGAAATGTATTTTAGGCCAGACTGCCATTATATATTCAAAGTTTGGTGAAGATTGGAGAATTTTTCACAAAGTTATAGCACTTTGAAATTTTATGGCAAAATGGAGAATTTCGTGGCCCCGCCCCTCTGACATAGTACATCAAAAAGTTATGATTTTGATAACTTTTTATCGTCAAAGCCTCATGAACACACACGCCAAGTTTCAAAAGGATCGGACGAAAGCCCTAGGAGGAGTTCGTTCAAATACGACCCCTGGAAATGACCAAAAAATCACAAAAACGTGAACTTTGACCCAAAATGGCCGCCGTACCCTTTACCGAAACCCGGGTCACCAAGAGACTTTTTGGTGCGTCTCGATATGTTTCATACACCCTCCAAATCCCATCCGCGTGGATGAAACAGTGTCCGGGGGCTCCTCCGACAACCGAAACCTAGGTGGCGCCGTAGAGCCATTTCTGTACGCTCGTGCGCGAGACCCCCAAAATACGAAATTTTACGCCCAACTTTGGGGGGGTACGCAAAGTTTCATGAGTTTTTGGGGATATTAAAGCCTTGAAAAAGGCAATTCATTGGGTGGAAGAAAAAGGAAATAATAATAAAAAAAAAATAATTAAAGCTGCAAGCAGCGATGGTCGGGCCCTCGCATATGCGCGCACGTCGAAATGTGCGCACGTCGAAATGTGCATAATATCGTTCTTTATAATATCGGTCTTAATAACCACAAGAAGTTTCAGACAGCTCTCATAGACTCAGATCTGGTCTTCAGGAGTCATGTGCGACAATGTACAACTTTATTTCACTGATATAATGTACAGTTACTATTACATGTCATATTCTGTCCACAT
This sequence comes from Collichthys lucidus, assembly GCA_004119915.2. NCBI lineage: Eukaryota > Metazoa > Chordata > Actinopteri > Sciaenidae > Collichthys > Collichthys lucidus. Next base: position 401,558 of record CM014091.1, read on the forward strand.
TATGCTGTTTGAGAACACATTGCAGCATGGCTACAGTCAACATGTGCGACAATGTACAACTTTATTTCACTGATATAATGTACAGTTACTATTACATGTCATATTCTGTCCACATTATGCTGTTTGAGAACACATTGCAGCATGGCGACAGTCAACATGTGCGACAATGTACTTTGAGTTTTGCTTTATTTTACACAACATGTTTTCCAATTGCAGCGCCGCCAACAGGCCCCATGGGGCGCTATAGAGCTTTTTTGTCCAGCCGCCTCATTACTTACTGCAGTGTTGTTTTGGTACTGCTTTGAGTTTTGCTTTATTTTACACAACATTTTTTCTAATTGCAGCGCCCCCAACATGCGCCATGGGGCGCTATAGAGCTTTTTTGTGCTTATTGGTCCAAGATAGGTTTTTGTAGGTACTGCCCTGTTCTACAATTCAGCTGAGTTTTCGTGAGTCTGTGGGCAAAACTGTGGTGGGGCTGTTCCACTGAAAAATTCAAGGGGGCGCTATAGAGCAAATTTGCCCCAAGTCCAAGGCCTTGACAACATCCACACCAAGTTTGAGGTGGATATGATCAATATTGTCCGAGCTGCACGCCATCTCGTAAAAGTGGTATTTTTTGTCTCCACTAGGAGGCGCTATGCAAATTACAGAATATTTTTGTGGAAATGTATTGTAGGCCAGACTACCGTTGTATATGAGAAGTTTTGTGAAGATTGGAGAATTTTTCACAAAGTTATAGCACTTTGAGTTTTATGGCAAAATGGAGAATTTCGTGGCCCCGCCCCTCTGACATAGTACATCAAAAAGTTATGATTTTGATAACTTTTCATCGTCAAAGCCTCATGAACCCATGTGCCAAGTTTCAAAAGGATTGGACGAAAGCCCTAGGAGGAGTTCGTTCAAATACGCCCCCTTCTCAACAGTTCGAAACACAAAAAATGGTGATTTTCATGCTTAAATATCTCACTTCCTGTTAATTTTACAAATTGCTCCAAGAGACTTTTTTGTAGGTCTTGTGATGCCCCATAAATCAGCTGAGTTTCATAACTCTGTGTTCAAAACTGTGGCGGGGCTGTCCCAAAGAAAAATTCAAGGGGGCGCTATAGAGCGCTTTGCCCCGCCCCCTCATTAATTATGCAGCCGAATTGTGCATCACATTGGTCTTAACAACCCCAACAAGTTTCAGACAGCTGTGACAAAGTATATGATAGCCGAACAGTTTTGCCTGAAAATCAACCAAAAAGTCAATGGAGTCTGGTTTTTTCGGTGAAAAAAAAGGCAGCTTCCACTTTGACGCGCCGTCACGGCCACGCCCTTTTATGAAAAGTTGAAATTATTTCTCAGATGTCAAGTCCAAGGCCTTGACAACATCCACACCTAGTTTGAGGTGGATATGATGAATATTGTTCGAGCTGCACGCCATCTCGTAAAAGTGGTCTTTTTTGTCGTCACTAGGAGGCGCTATGAAAATCACCGAATATTTTTGTGGAAATGTATTTTAGGCCAGACTGCCATTATATATTCAAAGTTTGGTGAAGATTGGAGAATTTTTCACAAAGTTATAGCACTTTGAAATTTTATGGCAAAATGGAGAATTTCGTGGCCCCGCCCCTCTGACATAGTACATCAAAAAGTTATGATTTTGATAACTTTTATCGTCAAAGCCTCATGAACACACACGCCAAGTTTCAAAAGGATCGGACGAAAGCCCTAGGAGGAGTTCGTTCAAATACGACCCCTGGAAATGACCAAAAAATCACAAAAACGTGAACTTTGACCCAAAATGGCCGCCGTACCCTTTACCGAAACCCGGGTCACCAAGAGACTTTTTGGTGCGTCTCGATATGTTTCATACACCCTCCAAATCCCATCCGCGTGGATGAAACAGTGTCCGGGGGCTCCTCCGACAACCGAAACCTAGGTGGCGCCGTAGAGCCATTTCTGTACGCTCGTGCGCGAGACCCCCAAAATACGAAATTTTACGCCCAACTTTGGGGGGGTACGCAAAGTTTCATGAGTTTTTGGGGATATTAAAGCCTTGAAAAAGGCAATTCATTGGGTGGAAGAAAAAGGAAAATAATAAAAAAAATAATAATAAACATTTGAAATACAATAGGGCTTCGCACGGTTTCCGTGCTCGGGCCCTAATTAAAGCTGCAAGCAGCGATGGTCGGGCCCTCGCATATGCACGCACGTCGAAATGTGCGCACGTCGAAATGTGCATAATATTGTTCTTTATAACATCTGTCTTAATAACCACAAAAAGTTTCAGACAGCTCTCATAGACTCAGATCTGGCCTTCAGGAGTCATGTGCGACAATGTACAACTTTATTTCACTGATATAATGTACAGTTACTATTACATGTCATATTCTGTCCACATTATGCTGTTTGAGAACACATTGCAGCATGGCTACAGTCAACATGTGCGACAATGTACAACTTTATTTCACTGATATAATGTACAGTTACTATTATCATGTCATATTCTGTCTACATTATGCTGTTTGAGAACACATTGCAGCATGGCGACAGTCAACATGTGCGACAATGTACTTTGAGTTTTGCTTTATTTTACACATTTTTTCCAATTGCAGCGCCCCCAACAGGCGCCATGGGGCGCTATAGAGCTTTTTGTCCAGCCGCCTCATTACATACTGCAGTCTTGTTTTGGTACTGCTTTGAGTTTTGCTTTATTTTACACAACATTTTTTCTAATTGCAGCGCCCCCAACATGCGCCATGGGGCGCTATAGAGCTTTTTTGTGCTTATTGGTCCAAGATAGTTTTTTGTAGGTACTGCCCTGTTCTACAATTCAGCTGAGTTTCGTGAGTCTGTGGGCAAAACTGTGGTGGGGCTGTTCCACTGAAAAATTCAAGGGGGCGCTATAGAGCAAATTTGCCCCAAGTCCAAGGCCTTGACAACATCCACACCAAGTTTGAGGTGGATATGATCAATATTGTCCGAGCTGCACGCCATCTCGTAAAAGTGGTATTTTTGTCTCCACTAGGAGGCGCTATGCAAATTACAGAATATTTTTGTGGAAATGTATTGTAGGCCAGACTACCGTTGTATATGAGAAGTTTGGTGAAGATTGGAGAATTTTTCACAAAGTTATAGCACTTTGAAATTTTATGGCAAAATGGAGAATTTCGTGGCCCCGCCCCTCTGACATAGTACAATCAAAAAGTTATGATTTTGATAACTTTTCATCGTCAAAGCCTCATGAACCCATGTGCCAAGTTTCAAAAGGATCGGACGAAAGCCCTAGGAGGAGTTCGTTCAAATACGCCCCCTTCTCAACAGTTCGAAACACAAAAAATGGTGATTTTCATGCTTAAATATCTCACTTCCTGTTAATTTTACAAATTGCTCCAAGAGACTTTTTTGTAGGTCTTGTGATGCCCCATAACTCAGCTGAGTTTCATAACTCTGTGTTCAAAACTGTGGCGGGGCTGTCCCAAAGAAAAATTCAAGGGGGCGCTATAGAGCGCTTTGCCCCGCCCCCTCATTAATTATGCAGCCGAATTGTGCATCACATTGGTCTTAACAACCCCAACAAGTTTCAGACAGCTGTGACAAAGTATATGATAGCCGAACAGTTTTGCCTGAAAATCAACCAAAAAGTCAATGGAGTCTGGTTTTTCGGTGAAAAAAAAGGCAGCGTCCACTTTGACGCGCCGTCACGGCCACGCCCTTTTATGAAAAGTTGAAATTATTTCTCAGATGTCAAGTCCAAGGCCTTGACAACATCCACACCTAGTTTGAGGTGGATATGATGAATATTGTTCGAGCTGCACGCCATCTCGTAAAAGTGGTGTTTTTTGTCGTCACTAGGAGGCGCTATGAAAATCACCGAATATTTTTGTGGAAATGTATTTTAGGCCAGACTGCCATTATATATTCAAAGTTTGGTGAAGATTGGAGAATTTTTCACAAAGTTATAGCACTTTGAAATTTTATGGCAAAATGGAGAATTTCGTGGCCCCGCCCCTCTGACATAGTACATCAAAAAGTTATGATTTTGATAACTTTTCATCGTCAAAGCCTCATGAACACACACGCCAAGTTTCAAAAGGATCGGACGAAAGCCCTAGGAGGAGTTCGTTCAAATACGACCCCTGGAAATGACCAAAAAATCACAAAAACGTGAACTTTGACCCAAAATGGCCGCCGTACCCTTTACCGAAACCCGGGTCACCAAGAGACTTTTTGGTGCGTCTCGATATGTTTCATACACCCTCCAAATCCCATCCGCGTGGATGAAACCGTGTCCGGGGGCTCCTCCGACAACCGAAACCTAGGTGGCGCCGTAGAGCCATTTCTGTACGCTCGTGCGCGAGACCCCCAAAATACGAAATTTTACGCCCGACTTTGGGGGGGTACGCACATTTTCATGAGTTTTTGGGGATGTTAAAGCCTTGAAAAAGGCAATTCATTGGGTGGAAGAAAAAGGAAAATAATAATAATTAAAGCTGCAAGCAGCGATGGTCGGGCCCTCGCATATGTGCGCACGTCGAAATGTGCGCACGTCGAAATGTGCATAATATCGTTCTTTATAACATCGGTCTTAATAACCACAAGAAGTTTCAGACAGCTCTCATAGACTCAGATCTGGCCTTCAGGAGTCATGTGCGACAATGTACAACTTTATTTCACTGATATAATGTACAGTTACTATTACATGTCATATTCTGTCCACATTATGCTGTTTGAGAACACATTGCAGCATGGCTACAGTCAACATGTGCGACAATGTACAACTTTATTTCACTGATATAATGTACAGTTACTATTACATGTCATATTCTGTCTACATTATGCTGTTTGAGAACACATTGCAGCATGGCGACAGTCAACATGTGCGACAATGTACTTTGAGTTTTGCTTTATTTTACACATTTTTTTCAATTGCAGCGCCCCCAACAGGCGCCATGGGGCGCTATAGAGCTTTTTTGTCCAGCCGCCTCATTACATACTGCAGTCTTGTTTTGGTACTGCTTTGAGTTTTGCTTTATTTTACACAACATTTTTTCTAATTGCAGCGCCCCCAACATGCGCCATGGGGCGCTATAGAGCTTTTTTGTGCTTATTGGTCCAAGATAGTTTTTTGTAGGTACTGCCCTGTTCTACAATTCAGCTGAGTTTCGTGAGTCTGTGGGCAAAACTGTGGTGGGGCTGTTCCACTGAAAAATTCAAGGGGGCGCTATAGAGCAAATTTGCCCCAAGTCCAAGGCCTTGACAACATCCACACCAAGTTTGAGGTGGATATGATCAATATTGTCCGAGCTGCACGCCATCTCGTAAAAGTGGTATTTTTTGTCTCCACTAGGAGGCGCTATGCAAATTACAGAATATTTTTGTGGAAATGTATTGTAGGCCAGACTACCGTTGTATATGAGAAGTTTTGTGAAGATTGGAGAATTTTTCACAAAGTTATAGCACTTTGAGTTTTATGGCAAAATGGAGAATTTCGTGGCCCCGCCCCTCTGACATAGTACATCAAAAAGTTATGATTTTGATAACTTTTCATCGTCAAAGCCTCATGAACCCATGTGCCAAGTTTCAAAAGGATCGGACGAAAGCCCTAGGAGGAGTTCGTTCAAATACGCCCCCTTCTCAACAGTTCGAAACACAAAAAAATGGTGATTTTCATGCTTAAATATCTCACTTCCTGTTAATTTTACAAATTGCTCCAAGAGACTTTTTGTAGGTCTTGTGATGCCCCATAACTCAGCTGAGTTTCATAACTCTGTGTTCAAAACTGTGGCGGGGCTGTCCCAAAGAAAAATTCAAGGGGGCGCTATAGAGCGCTTTGCCCCGCCCCCTCATTAATTATGCAGCCGAATTGTGCATCACATTGGTCTTAACAACCCCAACAAGTTTCAGACAGCTGTGACAAAGTATATGATAGCCGAACAGTTTTGCCTGAAAATCAGCCAAAAAGTCAATGGAGTCTGGTTTTTCGGTGAAAAAAAAGGCAGCGTCCACTTTGACGCGCCGTCACGGCCACGCCCTTTTATGAAAAGTTGAAATTATTTCTCAGATGTCAAGTCCAAGGCCTTGACAACATCCACACCTAGTTTGAGGTGGATATGATGAATATTGTTCGAGCTGCACGCCATCTCGTAAAAGTGGTGTTTTTTGTCGTCACTAGGAGGCGCTATGAAAATCACCGAATATTTTTGTGGAAATGTATTTTAGGCCAGACTGCCATTATATATTCAAAGTTTGGTGAAGATTGGAGAATTTTTCACAAAGTTATAGCACTTTGAAATTTTATGGCAAAATGGAGAATTTCGTGGCCCCGCCCCTCTGACATAGTACATCAAAAAGTTATGATTTTGATAACTTTTCATCGTCAAAGCCTCATGAACACACACGCCAAGTTTCAAAAGGATCGGACGAAAGCCCTAGGAGGAGTTCGTTCAAATACGACCCCTGGAAATGACCAAAAAATCACAAAAACGTGAACTTTGACCCAAAATGGCCGCCGTATCCCTTTACCGAAACCCGGGTCACCAAGAGACTTTTTGGTGCGTCTCGATATGTTTCATACACCCTCCAAATCCCATCCGCGTGGATGAAACCGTGTCCGGGGGCTCCTCCGACAACCGAAACCTAGGTGGCGCCGTAGAGCCATTTCTGTACGCTCGTGCGCGAGACCCCCAAAATACGAAATTTTACGCCCGACTTTGGGGGGGTACGCACATTTTCATGAGTTTTTGGGGATGTTAAAGCCTTGAAAAAGGCAATTCATTGGGTGGAAGAAAAAGGAAAATAATAATAAAAAAAAAAAAAATAAACATTTGAAATACAATAGGGCTTCGCACGGTTTCCGTGCTCGGCCTAATTAAAGCTGCAAGCAGCGATGGTCGGGCCCTCGCATATGCGCGCACGTCGAAATGTGCGCACGTCGAAATGTGCATAATATCGTTCTTTATAATATCGGTCTTAATAACCACAAGAAGTTTCAGACAGCTCTCATAGACTCAGATCTGGCCTTCAGGAGTCATGTGCGACAATGTACAACTTGATTTCACTGATATAATGTACAGTTACTATTACATGTCATATTCTGTCCACATTATGCTGTTTGAGAACACACTGCAGCATGGCTACAGTCAACATGTGCGACAATGTACAACTTTATTTCACTGATATAATGTACAGTTACTATTACATGTCATATTCTGTCCACATTATGCTGTTTGAGAACACATTGCAGCATGGCTACAGTCAACATGTGCGACAATGTACAACTTTATTTCACTGATATAATGTACAGTTACTATTACATGTCATATTCTGTCTACATTATGCTGTTTGAGAACACATTGCAGCATGGTGACAGTCAACATGTGCGACAATGTACTTTGAGTTTTGCTTTATTTTACACATTTTTTCCAATTGCAGCGCCCCCAACAGGCGCCATGGGGCGCTATAGAGCTTTTTTTTTCCAGCCGCCTCATTACATACTGCAGTCTTGTTTTGGTACTGCTTAGTTTTGCTTTATTTACACAACATTTTTTCTAATTGCAGCGCCCCCAACATGCGCCATGGGGCGCTATAGAGCTTTTTTGTGCTTATTGGTCCAAGATAGTTTTTTGTAGGTACTGCCCTGTTCTACAATTCAGCTGAGTTTCGTGAGTCTGTGGGCAAAACTGTGGTGGGGCTGTTCCACTGAAAAATTCAAGGGGGCGCTATAGAGCAAATTTGCCCCAAGTCCAAGGCCTTGACAACATCCCACACCAAGTTTGAGGTGGATATGATCAATATTGTCCGAGCTGCACGCCATCTCGTAAAAGTGGTATTTTTTTCTCACTAGGAGGCGCTATGAAAATCACAGAATATTTTTGTGGAAATGTATTTTAGGCCAGACTGCCATTATATATTAAAGTTTGGTGAAGATTGGAGAATTTTTCACAAAGTTATAGCACTTTGAGTTTTATGGCAAAATGGAGAATTTCGTGGCCCCGCCCCTCTGACATAGTACATCAAAAAGTTATGATTTTGATAACTTTTCATCGTCAAAGCCTCATGAACCCATGTGCCAAGTTTCAAAAGGATTGGACGAAAGCCCTAGGAGGAGTTCGTTCAAATACGCCCCCTTCTCAACAGTTCGAAACACAAAAAATGGTGATTTTCATGCTTAAATATCTCACTTCCTGTTAATTTTACAAATTGCTCCAAGAGACTTTTTTGTAGGTCTTGTGATGCCCCATAAATCAGCTGAGTTTCATAACTCTGTGTTCAAAACTGTGGCGGGGCTGTCCCAAAGAAAAATTCAAGGGGGCGCTATAGAGCGCTTTGCCCCGCCCCCTCATTAATTATGCAGCCGAATTGTGCATCACATTGGTCTTAACAACCCCAACAAGTTTCAGACAGCTGTGACAAAGTATATGATAGCCGAACAGTTTTGCCTGAAAATCAACCAAAAAGTCAATGGAGTCTGGTTTTTCGGTGAAAAAAAAGGCAGCTTCCACTTTGACGCGCCGTCACGGCCACGCCCTTTTATGAAAAGTTGAAATTATTTCTCAGATGTCAAGTCCAAGGCCTTGACAACATCCACACCTAGTTTGAGGTGGATATGATGAATATTGTTCGAGCTGCACGCCATCTCGTAAAAGTGGTCTTTTTTGTCGTCACTAGGAGGCGCTATGAAAATCACCGAATATTTTTGTGGAAATGTATTTTAGGCCAGACTGCCATTATATATTCAAAGTTTGGTGAAGATTGGAGAATTTTTCACAAAGTTATAGCACTTTGAAATTTTATGGCAAAATGGAGAATTTCGTGGCCCCGCCCCTCTGACATAGTACATCAAAAAGTTATGATTTTGATAACTTTTTATCGTCAAAGCCTCATGAACACACACGCCAAGTTTCAAAAGGATCGGACGAAAGCCCTAGGAGGAGTTCGTTCAAATACGACCCCTGGAAATGACCAAAAAATCACAAAAACGTGAACTTTGACCCAAAATGGCCGCCGTACCCTTTACCGAAACCCGGGTCACCAAGAGACTTTTTGGTGCGTCTCGATATGTTTCATACACCCTCCAAATCCCATCCGCGTGGATGAAACAGTGTCCGGGGGCTCCTCCGACAACCGAAACCTAGGTGGCGCCGTAGAGCCATTTCTGTACGCTCGTGCGCGAGACCCCCAAAATACGAAATTTTACGCCCAACTTTGGGGGGGTACGCAAAGTTTCATGAGTTTTTGGGGATATTAAAGCCTTGAAAAAGGCAATTCATTGGGTGGAAGAAAAAGGAAAATAATAATAAAAAAAAAAAATAAACATTTGAAAATCCAATAGGGCTTCGCCGGTTTCCGTGCTCGG